>SJYW01057380.1:451457-466994 GCA_006410735.1 Raphicerus campestris | reverse complement strand
ATGCAGGAGCTAGAGGGATCTTCTTATCTGATTGTATCATTGCTCTACCTAAAACTCACTGATGGCTGGCTATTACCTTTGGGATGAACTCCCAAACTCCTAATAGAGTTGACAGGATCCTCAGATGATGCATCATGCATGCTTTCAGACATGCTTTCCATCCTATTCTCCAGGTTGCCACTCTGCCTTCTCATGTGCCTGGAGACATATTTGCTTTGTTAACACTCAGACTTCAGGCCTCAGCCAAACCTTCATGTGTGCAAGTTCACCTTCCAACTTTCGAGATCAGTTTTTTGTTGTTGTTGTTGTTGTTATTGTTCAGTCCCTTAGTCATGTCTAACTTTTTGTAACACAATGGACTGCAGCACACTAGGCTTCCCTGTTCTGCATTATCTCCCAGAGCTTGCTCAAACTCATTTCCATTGAGTCAGTGATGCCATCCAACCATCTCATCCTCTGTCATCCCCTTTTCATCTTGCCTTCAATCTTTCCCAGAATCAGGGTCTTTGTTAATGAGTCGGCTCTTCACATCAGGTGGCCAAAGGATTGGTGCTTCAGATTCAGCACCAGTCCTTCCAATGAATATTCAGAATTGATTTTCTTTAGGATTGACTGGCTTGATCTCCTTGATGTCCAAGGGACTCTCAAGAGTCTTCTCCAACACTACAGCTCAAAAGCATCAAATCTTTGGTGCTCAGCTTTCTTTTAGTCCAACTTTCACATCCATACATGACTACTGAAAAAAACATAGACAGACCTTTGTTGACAAAGTAATGTCTCTGCTTTTTAATATACTGTCCAGGTTTGTCACAGCTTTTCTTACAAGTAGCAAGCATCCTTTAATTTCATGGCAACAGTCACATCTACAGTGATTTTGGAGTCCAAGAAAAGAAAGTTTGTCACTGTTTCTATTGTTTCCCCATCTATTTGTCATTAAGTGACAGGACCAGATGCCATCAACTTTGATTTTTGAAAGTTGAGTTTTAAGCCAGCTTTTTCACTCTCCTCTTTCACCTTCATCAAGAGGCTTTTAAGTTGCTCTTCACTTTCTGCCTTAAGGGTAGTGGTTATTGATGCTTCTCCCAGCTATCTTGATTCCAGCTTGTGCTTCATCCAGCCTGGCATTTTGCATGATGTATTCTACATTTAAGTTAAATAAGCAGGGTAACAATATACAGCCTTGACATACTCCTCTCTGAATGTGGAGCCAGTCCATTGTGCCATGTACAGTTTAAACGGTTGCTTCTTGACCTGCATACAGGTTTCTCAGGAGACAGGTAAGGGATCTGATATTCCCATCTCTTTAAGAATTTTCCACAGTTTGTTGTGATCTACACAGTCAAAGGCTTTGGTGTAGTCAACAAACCATAAGTAGATGTTTTTCTGGAATTCTCTTGTTTTTTGTTGACCCTACAAATGTTGGAAATTTGATCTCTGGTTCCTCTGTCTAAATCCAGCTTAAACATATGGAAGTTCTCAGTTTATGTACTGTTGAAGCCTGGCTTGGAGAATTTTGATCATTACTTTGTTAGCATGTGAAATTAGTGCAATTGTGCAGTAGTATGAATATTCTTTGGCATTGCCTTTCTTTGGGATTGGAATAAAACTGATGTTTTCCAGTCCTGTGGCCACTGCTGAGTTTCCCAAATTTGCTGGCATACTAAGGGCACGACTTTTACAGCATCATCTTTTAGGATTTGAAATGGCTCAACTGAAATTCCATCACATCCACTAGCTTTGTTTGTAGTGATACTTTCTAAGGCCCACTTGACTTCACACTCCATGATGTCTGGTTCTAGGTGAGTGGTCACTCCATCGTAGTTATCTAGGTCATTAAGATTTTTTTGTATAGTTCTTCTGTGTATTCTTGCCACCTCTTCCTAATATCTTCTGCCTCTGTTAGGTCCATACCATTTCTGTCCTTTATTGTGCCCATCTTTGCATGAAATGTTCCCTTGATATCTCTAATTTTCTTGAAGGGATCTCTAGTCTTTCCCATTCTGTTGTTTTCCTCTATTTATTTGCACTGGTCACTTAGGAAGGCTTTCTTATCTTTCCTTGCTATTCTTTGGAACTCTGCATTTGGATGGTATATCTTTCCTTTTCTCTTTTGCTTCTCTTCTTTTCTCAGCTATTTGTAAGGTCTCCTCAGACAACCATTTGCCTTTGCTCCCTGTTTAACACACTCCCATGGCAATCTTTGTTTAATCTCTAGTCTCATTCAGCAGCCTTGAAACACATGGTCCTCATCTGTCTTTCCTTGCGGACCATGTGCTCTGTAAGGACTGGCGCTCTGACTATCCTGAGTGCTCTGCTCTTCCATTTACCTAGCCCAGTGAGTGGAACACGATGAAGTTTTTCAGTCACTTCGTATGTCTGACTCTGCAACCACAAAAACTGCAGCATACCAGGCTTCCCTGTTTTTCACTATCTCCCTGAGTTTGCTCAGACTCATGCCCATGGTGACAACGATGCCATCCAACCATCTCATCCTCTGTCACCCCTTCTCCTCTTGTCCTCAGTCTTTCCCAGCCTTAGGTCTTTTCTAGTGAGTCAGCTCTTTGCCATCAGGTGGCCAAAGTATTGGAGCTGCAGTTTCAGCAACAGTTCTTCCAGTAAGCATTTGGGGTTGATTTACTCTAGGCTTGATCTCTTTGCTATCCAAAGGACTCTCAATAATTTTCTATAGCATCACAGTTCAAAAGCATTTATTCTTTGAGCCTCAGCCTTCTTCATGGCCCAACTCTCACATGATGAGTGTATAGTTAATATATGGTGAATGAATGAATTAAATTAAGGATTAACTCTCCAAATGAAAAGATGAGTAATGTGTGGAATCTGTGCATTTCTGCTACAGACAACCTCTGACTCACATCCTTATAGACTGCTACACATTGAATCATAGAATCGAGGTATCCAGTGTGGTTTGTCTTGTGCTGTTTAATGCTTCTTTGTTTTCCCAAAATGAATGGTACTATTGTAAACAAAAGCTTGTGTGGACTGGTTTTGGATTCACTAGCATTGGTTCACATGGTGAATTTAATCATTGCATGCAATGTATTGGCCATGTTTTTTTGTTTCCCTTTCCATCACTAAATATTAAATGCGTGCTGGCTTAACCTCCTACTAATGGTCTTCCTTCAAAGATAAATAACCAAAAGGCCAGCACATGTGTCTGGGTGTTGGCAGCAATATTTATATATAAACACAATGTGCCTAGATGTAGCAACTTCGAACAGCACAGTGCTTGAAGGATCTCTGGGAATCATTAAACACAGATCTCTTACATCACAGATGTGAACATTGGACTTCCAGGTCAAGAGGGTAGATTAAGTACATGCTAAAATTACCCCTTCCATAGTTCAAACTCCTAGAAATTCTGGATGAAATATTTTTTAAAGGACATAAACCAACTACAAAGCAAAAAAGGAAAATCTCAGTCTGCCAGAAATTTAGAGGGAACCCCAGTGGTGAGTGGAAGTGAAGCTGAATTACTCCTGGGGGATTAGGTCTACCATAAGCTTCAGGAACCAAATTTTCAGTGCTACATTGGAAAGGGATTGGGGCAAGACTCAGATTTCTATAAGGATCTGAAGCTAGGACCCTTGCATTGACATAGGAATTAGAACAGGCTTTTTGTCCATGAAAAAGGATATGAAAATCTCCAACAAGTAGCACTAGACCATAACCAGAAACAAGTCTAAGGTACCCTGGCCCCTTACTGAGAATAGATTGCAACATGAAATGAGAATCTAAAATTGTGACTTACCAGGAACAAACTTAACTTGTCTTATACATGTGGGAAGTCAAAACTCTAGAAACTAACTAACATGGAAAACAATTTAGAGGAAACAAGCTCTACAATGTCTGGTCAAGGACAAACGGTAAAATACCTTATTGACTTTGGACAGAAAATCAAAAGCTACTTTAAGGAATTTATAACTTTACACAGCAATAGGAAAGACTTGGAGAACAAGATCAGGAAGGCCATTTGCTGGCTTTCAGGATGTGGCAGTGCAGGAATAGCAAGCAGACCACTGCCAGTGAGTTCAGCTGCTTGAAGTGGGAGATTCTTCAGAGCAAGAGTCAGAAAGTTATAGTCTATGGGGCAAACCTGGATCACAGCATGTTATTACACTGTTGGCTACCTAAGAATATTTTTTCTTTTTTTTTATATTTACAGAGGGAAGTTAAAAAGAAGATAGGATATGTAATGGAGACCCTATAGCCTGCAAAGGTGGAAATATTTTAGCTTAGACCTTTACAGAAAAAGTTTTCTTGACCTTTCCTCATGAGGCTTTCTGGAAGGCACTTGACAAAACCCCACCTTTGCTGTTACCAGTGCTCTTGGACACTCTTGCAGGAGCTGTGCCTGGAGAACAGTTCTTACACTGCCCAAGTCTTATATGTTTCTCACTGTGAAATTCTAACCAAAAGATTCTGGGAAATGTAATTCTCATACTTCACTCCTAGATACACTGGAGACTGTTCAAAGGGCAGTGACAATCCAGATGTGAAGTTCACAGCCCAGTGTAAATGTGGGAGAAAAATCCTGCATAAGATAACTCACACAGATGAACCCATTCCAAAATACATACACACACATATATATATATGTATGTATATGTATATATATGTATATAATGTAGAATATAATATGTATTATGAAACATGTATGTATGGTCAAAGACATAATTTTCTCAGTCAAACCTGACTCTGCATGACCCCATGGGCTATAGTCCGCCAGGTTCCTTTATCATTGGGATTCTCCAGGCAAGAATACTAGAGTGGGTTGCCATTTCCTCCTCTGGGGGTTCTTCCCAACCCAGGGATCAAACTCCTGTCTCCTATGTCTCCTGCATTGCAAGTGGATCCTTTATCCAGTGAACTATTAGGGAAGCCATTATTATATAGCATATAGTATATGTAATAAAACATGTATATACATTCAAAGGAATCACTATAAAAATCAATGCATGTAAGAAGGATCACAAACCCTGTAAAATAGGGACACTTAAACATGAAGACCAGAAGTAACACTGTGATCTGAAGAGAAATTTAATAAGCATACTTAAAATGTTTAAAGAACAAAGGCATATGGCAACAATAAGAAAAAAGGAGATTTTAAAAATATATATATATAACAAAAACCAAGGTAAGTGTTAGTCATTCAGTCATGTCTGACTCTCTGTGACTCAATGGACTGTAGCCCACCAAGCTTCTCTGTCCATGAAATTCTCCAGCCAAGAACACTGGAGAGGGTTCCCTTCTGCAGGAGATCTTCCTGACCCAAGGATCAAATCCAGCTCTCCGACATTTCTGGCAAATTGTTTTTACCATCTGAACCATCAGGGAAGCCTACAAAAAACAAAGTAACCACCAAGATATCACTTCATATTCACTTTACTATCTATGGAGCTTTGCTGGAAAATAAGTATCTGTTAGATAGAAGTATATATAAGAAATAACTATGAAGAAAAAAAATGGCAAACTAATTGGTAAATCTAAATAAGTAAATAAGAATCAACTATAATATGAATAAATAATGAGCATGAAAATATTCATATAAGTACTGAAAATGAGCTGAAAGTATAAAANTCCCACCCCTTATCCCTGCTTCTTCCCTTTCTTAGTCCCTCTGTGATACTCCCAGCTGCCAGCACCCTTTTGCTTTTCACTCTGCATGCATTTTTAGCCTAGTCCTCAACCCTCTGGGAACCCAGCAGCCCTTCAGGGTACAGCCCATTGTGAGGAGGTCAACAGAGAGCAACACCGCACTCCTCCCAGATAGTTCTGGGTGCGGCTGTGAGGGGCAATGTTCTGAGGCGTCTCAGAGACTCAGGCACACTTTTGAGAACGCTTCATACCTTCATACCAAGGAGAGCTTTACTATTCGGGGCTATTTGAAAAATGAATCCAGGTTCTCAGGGAATGAAACTCAGGAGCCCGGAGAAGTTTAATCCAAGAAGCTCTGGATGTCAGGTGTGGAGGAGCTTTCTGGAATCATCTGGCGCTTCCCAAGTTTCTCCACCAAACCCCACTCAGTGGCCACTAAGAGTGATGCATGTCCCCAGCAAGGAATGGAGGTGTCACTTCAATGTAACCTCCTGAAATTCATTTTATTTCAACAACTTATTGGGACACTGTATTCTGTTTCATGCTGGATTTTTAAAGAAATGATTATTTTGAAATCTTCAAGCAAAAATCCTGACCCACATCACCACATGGCTTTATTTATCCCTAATNATTTCAACAACTTATTGGGACACTGTATTCTGTTTCATGCTGGATTTTTAAAGAAATGATTATTTTGAAATCTTCAAGCAAAAATCCTGACCCACATCACCACATGGCTTTATTTATCCCTAATACTCCCTGGTCTGTGCCCTCAGCCCTGCAGGTACTGATAAGTATGTAGCTTGGTAAGTATGGAAACGAATCTGATGTGTTCTTTAACAGTAGAGGAAACTGAGGACTTGGTAGAGATGCCGGGAGCCTCCTAACCTTTAAGCCAGCTCCCTTCCTACCTTCTTGGGAGGAATAGCTCATCTGCGGTGGGACTAGACGTGTGCCGAGTGGCCTCTGTGTGCCCTTCCAGGTCCACGGCCACCCTTCTCCCCATGCTTCTGTGACTCTGGAGGCTGATATGTACAAGCTTCATCCGTGTCTCTCTTGACTTCTGACTTCTCATCAGTTGGCCAATGGCAGACAAGTTCAAGGAGAGAGGGGCCAGGGTGATTATTTCCCCAGCTACCTCCCTGCCAGGCCTCAGGTTGGCAATGGCTGTGCTCCCAATGGAAGACACCTTACAGCCAGAGAGACCCCACTGGGGTCTGGGAGCTATTCCATCCTTCTTCTCTTTAGACTTAGGGGTGGTGGCAGCTTCTTTACTTGCCAACCCCAGAGAGCTTCACTACCCTAGCCACACATTTGTCTTTAGTGACTTCATTCCATTCTCTTCAATCTTCTTTGTTAGAGTGTCCTTTGTTTCCTGCCAGGACACTTATAGTAAATGGTACCAGACACAGACCCTCAAAATGAGATTCTGGGACTGGGCTGCTGGTACATTTTTAAGTACACATATAAGTATACTTAATAAGTACAGGTGTATGTATCAGATGTATGTGTGTGTGTGTGCTGAGGCTGGGGTGGACTGATTATTGTGGCTTGCAGTGTCTTCACAATTACTTAAATCATTACCGGTTGGGGCAGGGGATGGACTGGAACACACAGGGAGGAGATTATGATTTGAGGTCAGTGGCTGTCCTTCTTAGCTGCTCTGGTGACAGTGGTGACTGTTTGGACTGTAGTGCAGGCTGGCTACCTCTGGATATCCTAAAGCGTGTTCACAGAAGAAAAAGAAATTAAAACATCCCACTGAGAAATGTGAACGTCCCACTGAGAATGCAGAAAGAAAAGCAGCAAGCCTCAGTGGTCTGGAAGACACAACGCCTTGTCTAAGTAAATGGCTCAGACCCCCATGGCCCTTACTCTTTCTCTTTGCTGCCATAATTATGGCTCCACAGAGTTTCTCACAGCTAACAGAGAAAAGATGGTGACAGGCCAGGTGTGTAGGTGGAACTACATAGTATCCTGGCACCAACAAGAAGCAGACGGCACTCCTTATAGACCAGCTCAGGGGTGGCCCTAAAAGATAGTGGGAATGGAAAATCCAAGTAGTTATAACTCTGGGCAGTGCAAAGACTTTGGCTCTTGCCAGATTAGAAGACTGGTGACAAGGGGGTCTGGGGAGAGGTGGATCTCTGGGAATGGGTACAAAGGGTAAACACATCTGTGTCCTGTGAATATACTCACCAAGGGCTACTGCAGACAAAGTTCCAAATAAGCAAATGGACAAGACAGCCTGTCTGAGGGATGTCAGTTCTTTTTCCAGATGACCCTGTGCTTGCTCCGTAGGCAGTGGGGTCATGGCAGTAGGGGTAGCTGGCATAACAGGTCCAACATAGATGTTTCCTTACCAACGCTGCTTGAGCTATCAGCACGGCTAAGACCACCCTGCCGAGACAAAGGGAGCCGATATAAGCCTCTAGAGTGGGACCATTCCTCACGGGACTGACAGCTACCTGCCTACACAATAATTACATTGGACCCCTTTTATTATGGAGAAGGCCAGGTTTTGTCCTCATGGGAAAAGATACCCATTTCATTTATAGAATTTGCTTGCTGTACCCACAGTGGTTTTGCCATCACTATCATTTAGAAATATGAGAAGGCAATGGTACCCCACTCCAGTCCTCTTGCCTGGAAAATCCCATGGACAGAAGAGCCTGGAAGGCTGCAGTCCATGGGGTTGCTGAGGGTCGGACACAACAGAGCGACTTCACTTTCACTTTCATGCATTGGAGAAGGAAATGGCAACCCATTCTAGTGTTCTTGCCTGGAGAATCCCAGGGACGGGGGAGCCTAGTGAGCTGCCGTCTCTGGGGTTGCACAGAGTCAGACACGACTGAAGTGACTTAGCAGCAAAGAGCTTTACCTATTACCATGGGGTTCCACACAATATTGAGACCAAGTATGGAACTCATTTTATAAGAACAAACATATAACCTGGGGCTCAAATACAGAAGTCACTAGTGTTTCCATATACCCTATTGTCCAGAAAGAGCTGACTGGGTATCTACTACAAATTATTAGCTGTCTTACAAATCAGCTATCTGTTACAAGTTATCCCTATACTTATTTTAAAACAACGAACATTATATCCCAGCTTCTTGATGGGTCCAGAATATAAGCATGGCTTAGCAGGGTACCTCTGACTTAGGGTTGCTCACAAGGTGCAATCAAGATAAAGCCAGGGATGCCGTCTTCTCAGGTCTTGACTAGAGGAGGAGTCACTCACTCATGTGACTGCCAGCAAGCTTCAGGTCCTGGCTGGCTGTTGGCCGGAGACATCAGTTTCTTGCCATGTGGACCTCATCAGAGAGCGGCTCACAACTCAGCAGCTGGACTCCATCAGGACAAGCAAACAGACAGCGAGATAAAGCCTGCAAGACAGAAGCCAGAATCTTTGTAATCTAATCTAGACGTGGCAGCCATCACTTTTACTATATTCTAGTCACTGAAGCAAGTGACGAAGTCCAGCTCACATTCAACAGGAGGAAAATACACAGGGGCATCAATACCTGGAAATAAAGACTTTATGACTTCATGCCATCATTTATTTTGTGCCTCCTTGAGATATCAAATCCAATTCTCCCACTTTCTCTATAAATCCAATGTGTGGGTGTGCTTGTGTGTATTATTTTAGCTCACTGAGAGACCCTCCTGCCTCCATCTCATTGAGATCTGCTTACAGTCAGTCTAGAAGTCCCTCTCTCTCTTGGAAATCTCCCTTCCCTAAAGATAAAAGAGGGAGAGGTCAGCACAGAGCCACGATTATACATGATACTAGATAAATATTTGCTTCCACATGCCAGCTCAAAGCCAAGTATTCAGTTTCTTCTCACCCAAACCATCTCCCCAGTTCCTGTTCCTACAGAATGAGTGTCTTGGTTGAATTACACAGCTAAGCAAACTCAATCTGAATCTATTGAAAAACAAAGTAAGTAGAGTCATCAAGAATAAAGGCCTACACATCCTTGGGCTTCCCTTTACCAGCTCAGCTGGTAAAGAATCTTCCTGTAATGCAGGAGACCCTGGTTCAATTCCTGGGTGGGGAAGGTCCCCTGGAGAAGGGATGGGCGAGGCTACCCACTTCAGTATTGATGGGCTTCCCTGGTGGCTCAGATGGTAAAGAATCCACCTGCAATGCAGGAGACCTGGGTTCGATCCCTGGGTTGGGAAGATCCCCTGGAGGAGGGTGTGGCAACCCACTTCAGTATACTTGCCTGGAGAATCCCCATGGACAGAGGAGCCTGACGGGCTCCATGGGGTCACAAAGAGTCAGACACGACTGACAAAGCACAGCACAAACATCTTCATTTCAACTCAATTATGTGCTCAACTACTGAGTGGTGAGCATTTTCCAGGGATGACACCAGTGATTGTTGTTATTGAGGGAATTTAAAAAGTCTGGACCAAGAGTTCTCAGAGTGGTCCCAAAAGCAACAGTATCAGCCTCATTTAGGAATGTATTACAAATGAAAATTCCCAGACTGTACCTGGGACTCAACTGAATCAGAAACTCTGGGGATGGGAACCAGAAATAGGTATTTGAACAAGTCTCTTACGAGTTCTGGTGCATGCCCAATGTAAAGAACATTTGCTCTAGAATGATGGCTTTTAATTCTGGTTGCCCTTAGTATCACCTGGGATGCTCTTTCAAAATAGCAAAGACAGGTTCCACCACTGACCCATTGAATCACAACCTCTGGGGGTGAGACCTGAGCCCTGGAAGATTTTTAAAGCTTCTCAGTTACTTCTGTTGAGCAGCCAAGTTTGGGAACCATTGCTCTAAAGGCCCACATTCAGTATAGTCATGGATTGTAAATAACTAATGCAAATCAAACTGGGATAGCATTTTAGAATAAAGAGACTAAAAAAGGCTATAGATAAGTAAAGAGTAACCTGAAATAACGCTGGATGCTATAGCAGATACACTTCCAAAGCACTGGTGCCATAACACTTATTTCTTATTCTCGCAACAGCCTAGTGCAAGATCTGCAGGTCTCTGATTCATGCAGCCACTCAAGAGACCCAGCTCCTTCCATCTTGCGGCCCTGTCCTCCTCTGGGTCCTTAGAGTCCACCCCATTCAGGTGGATGAGGAAGAAGAGTAAGGATCTCAAGTTGTGTGGCCCTCTTCAAACTTCATGGAAGGGTATGAACCCAGAAAGAAGAACCTGAGAGGGCTTTAGTAGGCAGTGCAGTGGCATCATTATGATTTTCTTCAAGGGACTGTCATCAAATATCTTGAACAAATGAATTGCAAGTTTGTAGAAAACATATGAACTTTGCATTCCCATTAGTTATATATGAACTTCCCATGCTTTTCCAAAAAAAAAAAAAAAGGCAAACAAAGAAGTTATATAGCTGGATCCCCTAGTTAGATAACTTGAATACAGAAAAAGCATGAATGTTTTGAGGACACGATGAAAATAACAGGTTTTGAGGAGAAAGTCACAATAAAGGAAAGAGGAGGAGGAGACTGTTAGAACCTTCCGGAGGTCTTGAATAAAGTAATTTTACAAGTCTAAATATATCTGAGATGTTTAGGATAGGAAGATGACCAGACAAATATGCTGGTGACTGTTTCCCTACACACGTTTATGTATATTCATGCAAGCTCTCCATATGTTGTGGGGTGTGCCCTTTCTCAGTTATGATAAGCACTTGGCATCAGAATGTGCAGGAGAGGTTGCATGAGCTGACTTCTGGGTCATGTAGTGGCAAGTTAAGGGCAGCCATGATGAGCTGTGGGTAGTTAGGAAAAGGCAGTGGTTCTTTGGGAGCTGAGAGGGTTATTTACAAAGCTTGGGGTATTTTAGGCAAACCATGCTAAAACCTGACTTTTTCAAACATGTGCCAGCAGTGGTTTCAAAACTGGCCAGAGATGATGGTTCTTGGGTCTAAGGCAAGTTAGCTACATCTCCTGGAATTAGATTTTTAAAGTGTACTTCTATTCATTCATTCAAGAAAGGCAGATGGAGAAGCTAATGTTTGCCAGAAACTGTCATGCCCTGGGGATGCAGCTGTGATCAGCACAGAATGTGCACTCTGCCTTCTCTGAGCCTGCACCTGATCGGGAGAGTGGATGAATAACTGACTCTTACAGTGCAGCGTGGTAAGTCTTTTGTGGGATCCCAGAGGATGCTCAAGGTAGTGATGACCTAGTCTTTGGAGGAAAGCACATATTGTGCTTTTTATAATATTTATATTTATAATTGTGCTTGACTGTAAATAACCGACTCCATCTCCTCACCTTAACCTCTTCCCAGGAAGGGGGATAATGGTGGCTTTAACAATTAAGAACTTGTTATTTCCAGAAGCAGGTGGTCCAGAGTTACGTGACAGCTCAAAGATGACATCAGGGCTTTTGCTCAGCCATTCTCAGCATATGGACTGTGTCCTCACGGTTGCAAAATGGCTTATAATATTCTAGGCAGCGGTTCCTCATCCCAGGCAGAATGTAGAGGAAGATCAGATGGCAAAATGCCAGAGGAACCTGTTGGGAGGTTTCCAGAGTCTCAGTCCAGCACCTTCATATCTTTTTGGCCAAAGCTATGTCCCATAGCTACTCTAGATGCTAGAGTCGTGAGAAATGTAGCTTTTGGCTCAAAACTCTGCCTCCTCAGGCTGAAGTGAACTTGGGTTTATCAGGAAGAAGCCACAGAAGCTACCGGGGAGGTGATTCCAGCAACCTGCCCCGGGGGCTGGAGTAGGTGAGGGAAGCAGGCACCGTATCACGGCCTCCCTGGGTTTTGTGTGTCTCTGGAGCTCTCGCCACGCTGGCAGTTTCAGGTGACCACCAGACTGGAGCAGGTAAGGAGACCTGCTGAAGGCTGAATTCTCCCCTAGTTCTCCCCATCTGGGGCAGAACCACCTGCCAGCAGGCCTGACGTGCTCTGCATTGGATGTGACAGGGAACCGGATTGCCCTCCCTGACACTCCGACACAACCATTCCCACGTAAAGCATTTGAGTGTTTTTTCACATCATATTAATTCCTCCCAGCAAACCTGGAGGAAAAGAAAATGTGTGGTCCCAACATAAGGATAAGGAAACAGAAAGCAGAGAGGGTGGGCACTTGTCCAGGGCCACACTGCAGGCTGGCGGCAGACAGTGGCCTACGGTGCAGAGCGTCTGCTTCTCTCCTCTCCAGGTCAGGCGCAGATGCCCACGAGTGCCCGTGGTGAGTGGGGCTGAGCTGAAAGCCTGGCTCAGGTGAGCCGGAGGGTTGGAAAAGGGGGACAGATGCACTGGAGCCACAGTCGGTCATGGTAGGGTTGAGACAGCCCACGGTCAGAGGCTCCAGGATGGCTTTCCTGGCCTCAGCCTGCCAGGATGGCCCCTCCCTGGCCAGGTTCGCCCTCTTCTCCCTCTTCTCCCCATCAACCCAGCTGGTTCTCTTCCCTTCACATGGGGCTTGAGAAAGTTGATCTTCTTCTCTTCGGTCCCTTTTTGCTCTCAATTCCTGCTGAGCCTCCAAGGCTGTGAGCAGGGTTCAGGGGGAGCCGCTCAGAGCACCTTGGGATGGAACAGCCCTGGTGGTCCCCTGGCACTTTCCCTTTTCCTCTCTTCTCTCCCAGCCATGGCTCTGGGTGTCTCCCCTGTCTTGTCCACGCCTGGCAGCCATGGCCTTACTGTTAGTCTCTAAGAGGAACTTTCACACTTCCGCCTGGAGCACGCCTGGTCCTTAAGATCAGGCTCTAAGCTGGGTCTCCACAGAGGCTCACGGAGATCGCTGTGGATGGAGCAGACTGAGCTGTGGGCCCTGTTCTGCACTGCTCACCTGGCTCCTGCGAGGCCTTCCCAGGACCCTGGACTCAGTTCAAGTTTATCTCCTCTGGCTCTTCTCTGCCCCCTGTCTCCTCCCCCGTCTCAGGTTCACCAGCCTTAGAGGATTCCTCTCCAGGGCCCATGGGTCTCAAAGCTTCAACCCCGGTTACAGTGTTCTACCCATGCCTGTCTCCCTCCTCCCTCCCCTCACAAAGTGTGTGTGCTTAGATGCTGAGTCATGTCCGACTCTTTGCGACCCCGTGGACTGCAGCCCGCCAGGTTCCTCTGTCCATGGAAAGAATACTGGACTGGGTTGTCGTCCCCTTCTCCAGGGAATCTTCCTGACCCAGGGATCAAACCCAGATTGTCTGCATTGCAGGCGGATTCTTTACCATCTGAGCCATGAGGGAAGCCCCTTGCATTCTCCAGATCTAAACAGTGCCTGGCAACTGTAAGTCCTCTGCGTATACTGGATGAATCAAGGATGCATTATGGTACAGCCCATTCTGAAAGCATGTGGAAAAAAACCTTTGTAGCATCCTTGAGGGACCTTATCCTAAAGAAGTTGCTGAGAGAGAAAGAAATAACCAGAGCCCATGTTTGTTGAGCACTTCGTATATGCCAGACACTCTCACGAGCTCTCTCACAAGCAGGTCATTGAACCTTCCCTTTTGCTCCTCAGAAAACAGAGGCATAGAAAGGTTAAGTAAGTTGCTCAAGGTCCCACAGCCAGGAAGTGGTGGAGGAATTTTTACTGTGGAACTCAAGGGATTAACCCTTTAGCGCATGTGCTGCATTTTCAGTGCCAGCTCCCCACCCTCCCAGCCAAGCCAGAGCCTTCACGTGGATCAATTAGACAAAAAGGCAAGATACAGCCTGCCCAGCCCTTGCCCTCCTCCCTGCCCCAGTGCTAACGCGGGAGTGAGAGGTTGGAGGGAGGGCTGGGGCCCGAGTGGGAAGGAGAGCTGGGGAGACTTCCACAGAATAGGTGCGTCCTCCGCAGTACTCACGGCTGAGAAACCGGGCTGTTCCTCCTCCGAGATCCCGCCAGATCAGGGCAGGGAGCAGTGGCTGGGTGGAGACCCAAGCAGGGTGAGAAAGGTGCCACAGCGTCCCCATCACCCAAGGAGAAAGGTGACTCCTGTTTATCAATCAAGGCTGGGCTGGGAACAGGTCTCAATAGCTCAGTGCTCTGGCTTGGGGAGCAGAGCTGGTTGTTTCCTCCCAGTGGAGGTAAGAACTAGAACCACCCAGGCAGGCGTGAACGTCTCCTTCCGTCTCCTTCCAACCAAGGTGCTCCCACAGTCTCGGACATGCCACCATTGGCGAGAGATTTGGAAATGCTTTTCCCTTCGTTTCCTTTCAAGATAAATGTTTATGTCATCTTAGAACTTGTTGAGAAAAGCATGACAGGTTCCTTATCTCAGCTGCATCTCCCAGGATGGGTGTGAAGCCTGAAGGCTTATAAGAGTTATTGGAGCACCCAAGTGATGCAGCTGTTTGTCTCCCACACACAATCTCTGGGTCCCACTTCTGACTGGCTGCAGAACCTGGGTCACTCACCTACCTTTCCATTGCCTCAGCTCTCTTCGCCCACAAATGGGGTGCCAATTATACCTATTCACAGAACTGTCAGAATTAAATAAGTGACCTATGTGATTGGCACCACGCAGCAGCCTCTGACACACGGAAAGCAGTAACGTAAGCATCAGCTGTTATCATTATCCCATTTTACAGGTGAGGGAAACTGAGGCTCAGAGAGGTGAAGTGACTTTCCCTGGGTCACATAGCCAGTTGGTGGCAGAATGAAGATCCAGTCTCTGTAACTTCAAGTCTCTTCCAACTTCAAGCCTGAAGATCCACAGTGAGGAGAGTGCCCCCTCCATCATCCTGCCAAAACAGCAATATTCCTTGTCTTTGGGACAGGACCAGAGGTACCCTGTGGGGAGTATTAAAAAGATGATGGGAAGAGAGAGGAATACTTGTTCACATTCTTCTGTGTACCACACTGTTCAGATCAGGGATTGGCAAACCTTTCTCTTTTCAGGGTCAGGGTCAGGGTCAGATAGTAAACAGTCTTTGTTCTCTGCTGTAACTACTCAGTCTCTGCTGTTGGAGCTCAAAAGCAGCCACAGGAAAGA
>SJYW01057380.1:401307-429691 GCA_006410735.1 Raphicerus campestris | reverse complement strand
GTAGATGGTTTTTCTGGAACTCCCTTGCTTTCTCCATGATCCAGTGAATGTTGGCAATTTGATCTCTGGTTTCTCTGCCCCTTTGAAACCCAGCTTGTACATCCGGAAGTCCTATGCAAATCTAGAATTTTCTAGTAAGTAAGCAAAACTAGTTTATGTACTTAAAGTTGCCTCATTCTTAAACAATAAGGTTCCACTGTATGCCACAGGGAGCTATATTCATTATCCTGTGATGTATTATAATGGAAAAGAAAATGGAAAATGTGTACATGAATAGCTGAGTCATTTTGCTATACAGCAGTAATTAACCACAATATTGTAAATCAGCTATACTTCAATAAAGTTTAAAATTAATAAAATTGCCTCATTCTAAGAACCTAATTTTTCAGTGAGCTGTGCGAATCAATATTCTCTATATTTTACTTTAGTAAACTCCTCTCCAACTCAATGGACATGAGTTTGGGTAAACTCCGGGAGTTGGTGATGGACAGGGAGGCTGGAGGGCTGTGGTTCATGGGGTTGCAAAGAGTCGGACACGACTGAGCCACTGAACTGAACTGAATTGAACTCTTCTCTACCTCCCCAACTCTCACAAAAGCTTCTGAAGGAAACCTTCCTTCCTAAAAGAAACGGACTGGAATAAAATTGAGTGAAAACTAATTAAGACTCCACTAGTTTAGTCTTAGTGTTTTTGCTATCAATAGATCAAGAATCAGAATGAGATAAAAAATTTTCTATCTCTATATCTCTTAATGGCAAAAGAGCCTTCTTTAAAGTAAAATGAAGATTTGACCTTGGATTAGTCACCTAACGTTCCTGAACCTCGGCTTCCTTCTCTGGAAAATAGGAACAAACTTTTCATAGGGCTGTCGGGATAAGTGAATGGCATACAGTTTAGGATACGCTAAGCACTAGTGTCCAGCTGCGAGGTTTAGGATGAGGAGGCTGAGTGCCAGGGGCACTGATGATGGGGGTATAGACAGGTAGTGGTGATGGTGATGAAGCGGTGGTGGTGGTCACATAATAGTGAGGTGGGGGGCTGGCAGTGACAACAGTGGTGACTGGTGGTGATCACTAATTACGATAGAATCAAAACCGTTTCAATTTTGCTCTGCACCTAATAGTCACATGGTCACATAGCAAAGGGATGAAGAGAACAATTTTCAGATTACCCCAAGGATATCAGCCACCATGACATTTCAATTGCAAGTATGACCAACATACATCATGCTTAAATGTCCATTAATGAAGACCCCTTAAAGACTTTCCAGGGATGTTTAACTAACAATCCGCATGACGTGGCGAGAAGGTGAATAGGTAAGAATTTTAGTTACTCCATGCTTAAAAGGAATATAATTATATTTCTTTTAAATAATTGTGCATACAATATACATTCTCACTTGCCTTCCTCCTAATTAGGCAACTACATGCGGTCACATACCATTCATTCAAATCTCATCATTGACAATTCACATTCTTAAATTAGTTTCTATCCAGCTGAGGGATTTGGTCCAATGGCACACCATTTTAACTTCCAAAGGCGTGAGTAAACCTCATTTTGCAACTGACACGGACCTACCTAGACTCCAGAGGCACCCTGTCCCCTTCATTTTCAGGATGCACTGGCCACTTTGGCTGCCATACTTTGAAAGCCTTAGTAATCCTAAAGGCTCAGCTCCATAGTCACACTTGGTTAACTCAAGACCAATTAGTCATGCAACTTCATCTATCTATCTTGAAGACTGCATCCCAAATGACCAGTATCCTGGGACTTCACTAGTAATTATTTCACAAGAGCTTTTTCATTGCTGCTCATGGGAATGTGTGGAATTCAGACTGGGAGGGTGATCTAAGAATGGATTTATTTTTTGAGTGAAAGCTGAACCAGAATGGCACTTTTTCTTTACTTTGCCAAATTGCTCCATCTCTGGGAGAAAAGAACTGAATGTTATCCCTTTAAAAGAGCCCAGTGGCCTGCTATGTTCATAATCCTCAAATCCCATGATTCAGTTTCCATCTCCCAGCCTTACTCCACACAGGCCTGCTAACATTTGGTTTAGATCTGACTTTTCTTTGCTCAAGAACACCACGATTTATTATTAGTCAGTAATAATAGCCAGCGGGCCCCAACATTTTAGGAAGAAAAATAAACAGAGTCTAGTCTGCCCGAGGGAACTATGCTCCGGCTGTCCTGGGTCTGCTGAAAGTGGTCACCCAGAATGACACTGCTGCCTGCCTCTGTCTCAAAAGTGTCAGGTTGTTTAAATGCTTCTACCTATTGGATCACGTGATTCCTGAAGGCACCCTATAAAATGTGCTGGGAGGGAAAAGAACGATAGAATTTTTGCGTTTATGTCGTATTTATTTACTGAGTGCAGTATCAACACTAGAGACAGCAATTACCAGGCATCAGAAATGAGTTAGTACTGGGACCCAAGGCAGACATGATCCTCTCCCTAGATAGCTTAGAGGCTGGTGGGTCATAGTTTCACCATGAGGCAGGGATCCCAGGAAAGAGTCCTGATGCCTTATTTCACTTACTACTCATAACTGTGATAACATTCTTATTAACGTCAACGGGATGAGAATTTGTGTTATTTGTGGACAGGATGACCAAAACTCCCAGAGGTTAAGAGACCTGAATAAAGTCACCGGCTGATAAGCGGGAGAGCCGAGGCTCAGACTTGGGGTTTCCTCATCCAAGGCTGCTGATTGCATCCTGGATTCTTCCCAAATAGTGTAATCTCACGTCAACCCAGATCAATTCAAGCTCTCTTTTTCACTTTCCCATGTCTCATAGTTTGGCTTAGAAAAGTATCCCCTGCAATAGACATTGACCACCTAAAAATAGCAATTTTGAAGATATAAGCTTTACAGAGGCTCAGAGAAGAGCAGGGAAAGTCCTGGTGAGGCCAGTAGTGTGGGCAGAGTAAAGGAGGGGCGTCAGGGGTGGAAAGGGAGTGGGGTTTGCTCTGAAAGGTGATCAAGGAATTCCCAAGGGGTGGCCCTGACTCAGTAAGTCACCAGGTCAGTTTGAAATGAGTCATTTGTGACACGGGGGCAAACAACCTCAGTCCAGCACTGAATTATCGGGAAGCAGGCTGGCAAAAGATCTCCCCTGGGAGAAGAATCCTAATTACGATGCCTGAGAATTTGCATGCCCTTCTACAGTTTGCAAAACAATTTCATACCCGTTTCTTCCTTTGCTGATTGTTTACTGCACAAGTGCAAAGGGGACCAGGGTTCAAGATGACCCAGTCTAGTGGTTTTTAATATTTGCGTGAAGTAAAATTCTTTGTCAAAATGAAATCTCACTCAGCAGTCTCGTGCATAACATTGATGCCAGAGGGAGCTCTGTGGCTGGGATGGGGACTCTAGCTGGGGGGGTGGGGTGGGGGGGAGGCATGCTGCTGCTGCTGCTAAGTCACTTCAGTCGTGTCCAGCTCTGTGCAACCTCATAGATGGCAGCCCACCAGGCTCCTCTGTCCCAGGGATTCTGCAGGCAAGAATACTGGAGTGGGTTGCCATTTCCTTCTCCCATGGGGGAGGCATAGCCCACACCTAAGCCTTTGCTTTGATCCCTGTGTATGTTTCTGAGGAGCCTCCAAGGAAATACCTAGTTTCATGGAACAGAAAGACAACATTGTTTCCAGTCTTTCTAGTGACTGCAAATATCCATTCCACTTTCCCCCTCTTCTCCAAAACAAAACAAGAAAAAAAGCTGAAAGCCCTGGAAGTGACACAAGACAGCCACAGTCATTCCTTGTCCAGCGTTCTTTCCATGAAACCCACCAGGGCTGGTTTCTCACCTGATCAGAGCCTGAAGATCTGCCGGGAAGCCAGTTTGCCCCCAATTGCTGAAGGAAAGCGTCTTGGTCACGGATGGCTCGGCCAAGTCAGCTACGACTGTAGTGTTTATCAGCGTACCTGTTGGTCAAGTGGGGCTCTTCGTTTCAGACGGGCCACCCCTTTGGACGTGGAATGTCAGCCACTGAGCAGCTGGGGAACAGTAAGTCCAGCGATCTTTCAGCTCCAAATACTCTCCCTGAAAATGGAAGAGGAACAGCCCCTAGTCAAGCAGGTTCTTCCCAACTCAAAACTCACACTGAACTACATAGCATTTGTTCTAAATGTTTGTCTCCCTGCAAGTTCATATGTTGAAATCTTAACTCCCAGTGTGAGGCTATTAGGAGGTGGGGCTTTTGAGAGGTAGTTTAGGTCATGTGAGTGGAGCTCCCGTGAATGGGATTAGTGCCTTTATAAGCAGATGCACGCAAGAGAGCTTGTCCTCTCTCTCCCCCTCCATCCCCTTCTCTCCCTCTTGTGAGGACAGGACAGAGAAGATGACTCTCTGCAAACCAGAAGAGTGTCCTCACCAGAACCGGACCATACTGGCACCCTGATCGTGGACTTCTCAGCCTCCAGAACTGTGAGAAATAAATTGGTCATTTAAGCCACCTAGTCTATAGTACTTTGTAATGGGAGCCTGAACTAAAGCAGTGGGGATGCCTGCAGAATTTCCTGACTGCATGAAAAGCTACCTAATGGCTAAAATGTTAAATTTTCTATTAGGTGTATTTTAGTACAACAACAGCAAAGTAAACTTTCATTAACTTCCTTTTTCTTAGGGATCAAGCTCAAACTTCCTAGTATAATTTACAAACTGGCCCCTGCTTACCCCCTAGCCTCACATCTTGCTGTCCTCCAACTTTTTATCTGACCAAATGTTCCAGTTGCTCTCCAAAATAAAAAAAGTGATTACTTTGTCTTAAAATACTTGCAAGCCTCTTTGAGGGTCTTGTCACAGTTTCTGGTAACCTCTATCAGATTCTGTGTGTCTCACCAGGCAAGAATTCCATTCAGATTTACTTTCAGTAGTCCAAGTTAGCAATAAATGCTGCACTTGCTTTTCAAATATTGTATCACAATGTTACAGATAGATATGGAATTATAATGCAAAGTATGATTTTTTCAAACTCAAAATGAGGAATATGACTATCTCCTTCCTTTTCTGAGATTTGCTGAGTAGAATAGATTAGAATAGAAAGTGGATTAACATTCACGTAGATAGGAATATAAACGGGAGCAAGAAAGAAGGGATCGATGTGTGGGTGGGTGAGAGGAGGGGTAAAATGATGAATGGATATGTAGGTGGATGGATGGATAGATGATGTGTGAGTACATGTATGAACAGATATGTGGGTATGGATGGAGAGGAGAATAGTATATAGATGGATGTGGCTTTACAAAGAGATGTGAAAAGATTAAGAATAGATAGATGAGAAGTTGTATGGGAGGATGGTTGGAAGACAATGTGGTTGATGGATGGGTAGACGAAAGGATATGTAGCTGGACAAATGGCTGGACAGGGGGCTGGGTGCATGTGAGTGCATACTGATGGACAGGAGGGTAGATAGATGTGTGAGCCCTGGAGAGACATAAGATAAAATGGGTAGATAGAGGAATCCGTGGGTGTTTGGGAGGATGAGTGAGAGTGTGAGTAAGCCAAGGAGGAATGGATGGATGGAACCAGGTGCCAGCCTGGGACCGGAAGATGATGCACAGGTCAGTAGAGCCAAATACCAGCCCTGTGGCTGGCTACCGTTAGCTTTCCCTGAATCAAAAGTCCACCCGAAGCGTGTTAATGAACTCCCTTCTCTTTCAAGGGAAGGTCAATGAGCTCTTCCTCCCTCCCCTGGAAGAATCGCAAGCTCCCGACCATGCGCAGGGAAAAACCACACTTCCACTGTCCCAGCCCCTCTCCCAGAATATCCAGCTGCCTGTGAAACCCACAGAGAAGAGTTCCCCAGCCTGAGTCAAAAGAGAAACTTTGCGGAGGGGAGAGGCCAGAGGCTGAACCCAAAGGGGCGAGGTTTCAGGACTCAGCCATTCCCTCCTGCGTCCAGAGGCTGCGCTCCCAGCTGCCAGGAAAGAAAAGCCGGTGCGTCCTGGATGCACGGGGACCCCTCGACCCTCCGGGGTGCGCGCCCAGGAACCCCGCTTTATTATCTCGGGGGAGAACGAGGCGGGGGCGGAGGGGCCAGGGCTAAGGAGAGCTGGTACGTCTTTAAACTTCTGCCGGCTGCTTAGTCACAGCCCCCTCGCTTGGGTGTGTCCTCCCTCGCTCCCTCCCTCTTAGGTCACTCTCTCAACCCTCGAATAAAAACTGCACCCAACTTCCGAGGCGCCCTCATTGCCAGCCGGACCCCAGCCTCCGACAGGTTCGGGCGCCCTGCTTGCCCCGTGCTCCGCCGGCCCCCGCCCAGCGCCCGGCCCCTCCAGCTCCACTCCGCCCGCTCGGTCGGTCGCTCCGACGCCATGGACACGTTTTGGTGGCGCGCAGCTTGGGGACTCTGCCTCGTGCAGCTGAGCCTGGCGCAGATCGGTGAGTGCCCGCCCGGACGGGAGGGAGTGGCCCGGACCCAGCAGTGCGGACTCCGTTGGCCCTGGGGGGGACGAGGGGGGGTCGGAGTCAAGTGGGCAGCAAGCGGCTGGGATTTGGCGAAGGAGGACCGGGCGAGGATTTGCGCTAAGCTCTTGGAGAGCCTGTCGGTGGGAAGCACCGTTTTGTGGAACGGCAAAAAGCGCAGAAAAGTTTGCTGGGCAGCAGGCTGTTGGCGCGCGGTTTGGGGTGGGGTGGTTGGAGCTCCTGGGTGCGCGCAGCCTGTGTCTGGACTAACAGACTCATGTGCCCAAGGGCGCTTGAAGCCAGGCTGCACAGGGCAGGGACAGGGGCTGGGGTAGGGACAGGGTGTTGGCGAGGTGGCCATAGAGGTGGGCACTGTTGCCGTGTGTGAGGTTTGGTGGCAACAAGCTTCCCAGAAGGGGGTCCCGCGTTTCTGTGGCTCTCCCATTTCACCTAGGTCCCAAAGCTCTTACAGTTGGCTCCAGTCACGAACAAACTTAACACTTGTGGGAATTTGAACCTTCTCTGTGGCAAGGTTCTGGGTCGCCACGAGGTGCCAGCCTGGGGCAGGGAGTGTGAGTAGGATAGGCAGTGACTCGGCCAGCTGCTCCCTCCTGGCAACCTCCTGCAGGCTGCCAATCAGTTAGGGGAAATCCAGACAGTCATGTGGCTCCCAGTGGGTGCCTGGCAGCCTTCGAGCAGGACAGGGAAGCAGGCTCCTGGGTGGCATCAGGGATCCCAGAGCCGGTATCCCATCCCCACAGGGTCAGTGCCTCTCAGGGGCTGTCAAGGGGGTGGCTGCGTGTGAGGTATTCTGGCAAGGCTGAACTCCAAGCATTCCTTTTCTTTGTCTTTATATGTACAGATAATTACATGGCTGATTTGCTTATCGCTAGCAAAATTAATTTTTCTTTTAAGAAGTGCCAGCTGGGTCATTAAGACAGCTCAACCTATGGTTAATTCTACTCAGCAAGTGTTTATTAAACCCAGCTCTGGGGGTACCAGGAAAGTAAGAGACACAGTCCTCCCGGGGTACTTTAGACTGAGAGGATAAGTGAGCGTCTAGGATTTAGATTCCTGAATCAGAAAAATAATAATTAATAATAATAATTAACAGTAATCACAATGGCAGCACCAGCCACTATTTATTATACATTTGGGCTGGGCCAGGCACTGTGCTAAATTCTTTACATGCATTATCTCGTTTTACCCTCAGCAATGGCCCACTGAGAAGTGTCCTGTCGTTAGCCCCGATTTGCAGGAGGGCAACACACCGAAGCTCAGAGAGGTTAAGTGACTTGTCTGTGTTCACACAGGCAGAAGACTGCTGGTTCTGTGAACCAAGCCTCTTTGCCTGTTGCTTGGTTAGCACTGGTTAAGCTGCATGTATGATATGGACAAACAGCAGCATGATATGGACGAACTCAGAAAGGATTTTGTGGAAGGAGGTGGTGGACCAGAGGCTTTAGAGGAGGCTTTCAAAGGGGAACTGGAGCTCCAAGGATCTCTTGAAAGGCAGAGAGACTTGGGATGGGAGAGAGCAGGGAAAGATTTCAGGGAGAGCTGTGAGCCTGGCCTCAGGGAAGAGGAACCAGGCTGGTGTCTCTCTCTCGCCTATAAGGAAGTCCATTTATGTTACCTCCCTGGGGCATCTTCTGCTTTGCTTATGAGAATTTCGACTCCTGACTCCTTCCATCCTGTAGCCCAAATTCTTCTAAAGGGCCCCATCCCCTGATATTTGGCACTGTCCTGACCCTTGAAGTTCCTCCCTTCCCCCCAGATGGGCAGGCTTACTCGTGCTCTGGGTTCTCGGGGTCCCTTTGGGGAGCGTCATTTGGAGGAAGCACAAAAAAATGCCGGTAGCAATAGCTGCCTGGGCCCAGGCTTTCATGCACTTGTCAAGCCGTTTGGAAGGAACTGAGGCTTGGGAAGGAGATGTGACTTAACAGTGGGCTCGGGCTGGGCTGGCAGAGAGAGGAAGGACAAAGAGGAGGCGGGAAGACTCTTCTGGTGCCCCGCCAGCTAAAGTGGTGGGCTCCAGAGGACAGTGTGGACATTTCAGCAAGTGTCAAGGCTTTGGGGAGGAAGAAAAGGTCTGATCTTCATGCCGAAAAGCAAGAAGTAGAGACATGGCTAAATACAGTTAAGCAGCGTTGGACCCAAACTCTAAGTTGGAGAACAGATCGGTTGAACTGTTTCACACGTGGAAGGACGAAAGTAGCCCTGGGTAAAGAGCAGTGAAGCGAGCCTTCTGTACCTGTCTGCCTCCTGTCCTCTGTGGGTGAGAGGTCCTTGCTAGAGAATTGTGCCCTGGTGTTTAGAAAGAGGGGTGCAGCTAAGAGCTCTGGGGCTTTGAGGGTGGCTGGCACCCTTCTGATCCCTCTGAGCCTTAGACACCCCTCTTTCTGGGAGTTAGACTTTTGGCTGTGTTTCCCCAGGAGAAGCAGCAGCGAAGCCAATCTGCATTCCCGCTGAGGTTGGTTAGCATCAGTTAATTCAGTTGTTCCCCAAATACACAATGGACATCGTCCTTCCTGCAAAGGCACAGTGCCAAGTAGGTGTGTTCGAGTTTTGCAGCAAGTAGAAAAAGTTTCCGTTCTTTTTCCAGTTTGGCCCACGCAATTTGGAGAGGCTGCTGGGCAGCGTGAAATTCTTAGTTTATGACAGATCCCTTTCCACTCATTCAAGAAATATTTCTTGACTCACTACTGTAGACTCAGAGATGGGGACTCCAAGAATCATTTAGAAAAACCCTTTCTTTTTCCCAAGGAGGAAACAGATCCCCAAAGAGAGAAAGGTGACTTCCCTTCTCCCAGGCCGAGTGTTAGCACAGGACGCTTTCCAAACCTCAGGTCTCTGAAATGCCTTAATCCTCCAGGACTGAGCCCCACCTCCACTACTTACAGTGGGTGGGGAATGTGTGGTCTACAGAGGTAGCAACGTTTGTTTCACACCTTAAATTGCTGTCTTAAACACTCAATACAATTTTATATTTTCCTCCATAGTACATCCAGTTTGAGTTTAACCTAAGAATAAAGATGATAACTTTCTTCTTATCAAGCAAAGTGACTGCTTGGGGTAGAGCCTCTGTACTATCCAGAGCCTCCTGGAGTGTTGCTGGATCCCTCTCAGTTAGCAGCATCCCAGCTTTAAAAGCCTGACACTCGGTTCCTCTACGAAGTAGGTTCCTAAATCTGCAGGCAATACCATTTACCGAGCACTGACCCTGATGGCTCAGTGGTAAAGAATCCACCAGCGAGGCAGGAGACGCAGAAGATGTGGGTTCAATCCCTGGCTCAGAAAGATCCCCTGGAGGAGGAAATGGCAACCCACCCCAGTATTGTTGCCTGGAAAATCCCATGAACAGAGGAGCCTGGAGGGCTTCACAGTTCATGGGGTCACAAAGAGTCGGACGCAACTGAGCTCACATGCACACAACTTCATACGAGGCATTCGGCCATGGGCTTTGAACAGGTTATCCTATATAAGCTTCACAACAGTCGTGTGTATGTTTAGCAATCTTTTCATTCCATTTTCCAGATAAAGAAGTTGAGAGGCTCAGGGAGATGGAATGACTTGCCTGAGGACACACAGCTAGTATGAGTGATGGAGTTGGGGTCCTCTGTTGTCTCACATCCTCTGTGTTAGACTCCAGTGCCTGTATTCCTTTGATTCATTATTTGCCTCTGGAGGACTCTGGAAATTGTGTGAGGCCAGCAAACGTGAAGCCTGGGATGAGTGGCTTTCCTCTTCCCCGGCAGGCTGAGAACTCTTGGCTGCCCTGCTCTGCCCTGGCCTGTCTCTCTCCAGTCCTGGCCACAGCTGTCGAGAGATGCCAACCTAGCTATTTGTTACTAAAATAAGTCAATTCCCTTATCAGAGTCCAGCTGCCCTTCTAGACATGCTCTCATTTGCAGGCTTGGAAAAAAGGGAGAGGCTGTTCCTTGTCTAAGAGACAAGTCAGGGCAAGGCTTTCTGCCTGGAAACGAAAAAAAAAGGGGGGCCCTTGCAGAGGCTCTGACTCTGCAAGCATTCTAGGTGCAATGACCCAGGAAGCCCCCTTGTTACATGCTCAGCGGAAACCCTCAGCATTTAGCAGGCTGTGTGTGCCCCAGTGAGGAGGAGTGTCGAGGACCCCGGTGATGGGCTGATACGGTTTCTAGAAAAGGCAAGGATCTTGAACAGAATGTCAATGTGGGGTGCGAGGTGACACATGGCCACTCAAGTGAGATTTCAGTTTGGCCTTGAGTGTCAGATGGTTCCAGGTGGGGAGTCCCTGATGAAGAGGAGGTTGTGGGAGGGAAGCGGGCCTCCCCTGGCCACCCATCCTGGCTGGGATGGGGGCTTGAGTTACAGGCTACCCTTGTGTTTCCCCTGCACCTCCTTTTTAGTCGACTCCACCAAGAGACTGAAAGGGAAGTGGGTCTTGTGAAAGAATGAACTGAAGCAGGTGGCAAATCCCGCCAGACCAAGTGGAGTTCTCAAAGGGGATCTTTTCTGCTTCAGAGAGAATGTCTGAGGGGTTGCACAGCCAGATGCTGATGACTCAGTTTCCTTTGTGTCTTTGCTTCAGTGGGAAACACACCAGTGTTCTCTAGACTCGCCAGGGGAGGTTAATGCCTTCAACCTTAAGTTGGAACACCACTCTTAATCCCTTAGCAAGCTAATATTTTTCTTAAAAAGTGTGCTCCCTCGAAGCTGCCCAGCAAGGATTTGGAAAGCCAGCCCAATGTGCCAGAGTGTTTCCTTAAGTGTGTGGTTGTGGGATCTGGCTTGGCATGGACACGGCGGTTGGGAACTCTGGGTTTTCCAGGAGGGTCAGGATTTCAAACATGCATATATTCTACCATTTGAAGTCCAATGTATATTTTGACTTAATATAGATTTTTTTCTACAAATAAGTGCATGACTGTGTGATTAGAAGTCAGAAAGTTGCATGGATTTTTGCATAAGTGAAAATCACATCTCTACAGCTCATGAATCAGCCTAATTAAATTACTGTCCAATTAAATTACTATCTGGTTCAGAAAATTTATACTTCGGAGAGGAACATTTGTGCCCCTCTGCTCTCTCTCTCTCTTGATCATCCCAATATGTGAAGCCCCAAGGAAAATGACATACTGGGTTTTTGCTTGCTAGGTGTGGACATATACATGGTGGGTGTGTCCATAGGCGTGTAAGTATCTGCACGCATGTGTCTACCCATAATGTGGTATTGCTGGTCAGTCGTTAAGCTTGTATAAGGTGTCCTCTGTGGGTCCCACACTGTACTGGGTCTCACGGGGGAATTGAATGTGAGAGAGTGGGACTCTATCCAAGAACCTTAAGGTTCTACATGCAGAACACCGTGCCGAGGAGTGACAGTCTGGCCAGCTAGGACCACAGGGCTGACAGCCTTGCCGAGCTGAGGCACAGCCAGGAGGGCTGGGGGACTCAGTGATGGGGAAGGAGAGGGGGCCATGTGCACAAGAGAAGATCTGAGCATCTGGAGAAGCGGGAATGAGCTCGGGCCCTGTGTATTTCTGTTTCCCTGCCATTCATTTACCCACTCTTGAGCAAGTTCAGTAACTGGACAGTATATCCAGCAAAAGCTCATGCACTTGCTGCCCGTTTGGTTCACCAAGCAGTCTTGGGAGCTCATGGTCAACAGGGCACAGTCCTCGCTCTCAAGTAGCTTGTGGTCGGGTGGAGGGTTTCCTGGATAACAGCTGATGGTGCATCTCTGGTTTATTCTCACTCTAGATTCTGAAAGTGCACGCCTGCCACCGCCCCCCGCCTCGCCCCCTGGCCAGGTGTGACAGCCTATATAGCCTCCAGACATGGCCACACGGGGATGGTGATAAAGTCACCCCCAGCTGAGAATCCCCGGGGTCGCTGAATGGTGGCCAGCCTCATCTCTGACAAGGAGATATCTGGTCCCCATAGGTCCCCAGTTAATTAGCCTAAAAACTGCACAGGGAAATTAAGATCAATAAGCATATTTATCTTCTGGGGTCGAGAAGTACTCATGACTTTCACACTTCTCATTGGCGGAAAACCCCAGACCAGATAGATCTTCTCTTATCTCTCTTCTGCAGTGTTGTGGGGAGGCCCCCCTAACATCAGGGATGGAATCGCATTCATTTATGTAGTCTCAGAACCCAGTCTTGGCCCATATTTGTTATCTGTTACTGTTGAACTGAAATGAATATTTAGAATATAGAAATTACTACATCCAGGTATACAAAAACATGCTCCACAGTCTACGTAACATGCAGAGGCCTTTATCTGTACATGAGAGCAGTGGTGAGGACTGCCTCCAGGACAAGGCTGAGATGAGCACTTGGCTGGAAAGCGGCCCACCACAGGACTCGTTTTTGGTCTGCTCAAGTAGGGAGATCACCCATCTGTTTGTGGCTTTGGTGGCTGCTTGCCGTGACTGGGGACGTCTGTCTAAGGACAGGATGACTCACTTCTTGGGCCAAGAAGGGAGTGGGAGTTAGGCCGGATGATGACACCCAGTCCCACACTGAAACCTCAAAATAAAACACTCCTGGGCAGTGGCCCGCTTGGAACTCTGGCTTATTTTGGAGATGCTAATCTGACATTGGACTTCTTGGGTGAGAGACCCACACTCTCCCTTCCAAACCCTCCGACACTGCCCACTTCCAATTTCTGGAAGGTGTTAGCAGCTGGCAGAGAAGTGGAAATACTTCCCAGAAGATCCTTGCCTTCTCTGTGGGTCTCCTGCAGCTACTAAAGGTCTTCAGCAAAGCCTGGCATCTGACAGGGAGGCCGATGGTGCTTCGTCTCCATGGAGCTTGCCACGTGTGATGCTGACCACAAAGGGGGCAAGTCCTGCCTACCCATGGTTCATCCACCCCGTGAAACTTGGGGGCAGGATGAGGGGTGAGTGTCAGGGGGGTCCAGAACCTCACAAACCCAGATCTCCCTGAGTTTGGGGGTGCATTGGCTGCCTGGGTGTGTCCTTTTGAGTCAAGAGTCTCTCCTAAGAGCAAGTGTGGGCAGATAGGTCCCAGGAGGGTGGGGAGGGGCTGAGTCATCAAGGAGGTGATTTGCAAAACCCAGGTCCCCTAAATCTTTCCCGAGTCTTTAGCTTTTGAGAGTGAATGTTGAGTGCAAAATTCTAGGGGGAGAGAGAGAATTCACAGAGACCAGTAATTTTGAGACTTTGCGATGGTGTCATGGTGAGTCTCCTTGAGCTGTGCTTGACAGTTCATCTGTCTAACTCTCAGCCTTTCTGGAGAGTTAGAGCTCTTGGACATTTTGTGTGTTTCTTTGCAGTCAGTTGTATACATTGGAGATACTGTCACTACTGTTGGTAATAATAGCAAACACTGAATCCTGACCACATGCTGACGTCATCCTGTTCTCTCTATTAACGTGTTTAATCCATGTACTAACCTTAGGAAGGCTCGTATTACCCCTCTTTTACATAAGAGAAAAGAGAGGCATAGAAAATTTGAGTCACTTGCCCAAGGCCACAGAGCTGGTAAGCAGGAGAGCTGGGTTTCCAGTCCAGGTGGTCTAGCACAGGGTTCACGTCCTTGCTGACTGCATTGCTCTGCCTTCCTTAGCATATCAAGACATCAGGGTGTCCAGAAACCCAAACAGTGATACCTGCTGGTACGCTTACTGGCTGCCTTCATACCTGCTAGTACACTGCTGGGTAGGATCATAACATCCACAGAGCTGGATTTGCTCTCCGTTTATGTGCATGATGTCAGAGGAGGGGGCTGGAGCTGCAAATATGAAGGAGAAAGAAGTTGTCATGGAAATGTCTTCCCATTCCTACTCTGTGCGGCTCATTCATTCCAATTCCTGGATAGAAGGTCTGCCCATATGGGCTGCCCAGTGGTGGGAGTTGAGGAAGGAGTAGGATTTGGGGGGTGATGAACCGAATCATTTGTTCAGTATCACTTCGTACTTGTCCCCTGGATGGTGGAGGAACGCTGCTGACTGGTGGCTCCATCACCTAGGACCTTGGCTCATGACAGGATAAACTTGGGAGAGGAGCCAATCCAACAGCAGTGAAAATGTTTGCCCTCAGCTTAAGGGTCCTTAATGCCAAGACCTTGTCTCTACCAGCTAGAATTGGAGACAGAAGGATAGACCCTGAGAGCGAAGAGTGTCAGGCAGCAGGCCATGCTCACCCTGAGCACATGAAATTGGGCTAAAGCTAGACATTGACTTCTGCCCTTCTTCCCAGCTCCAGTGCAGACCTGTGGCTTGGCTGCTCTTTGGCCCAGCAGGTGGCCTTTGCATGGGAGAGGGCAGGTAGCATGTCTTCTGGGTGCTCTCCCGGAAGGGAGGAAGCAAAGGCCCCTGGAGCCCTCCAACTCAGCCTGCAGGTAGGCAGCTGGGCCATTGGCCTGGGAGCAGCGACTCATCACAGAACCTCATCTGTTTCAATTTCAGTACATCTTTTTGCACTTGAGTAGGTCTGCAGTGCCTTCTAGAAGAAACCACACATCAGTAGTGGATCTAGGCAGCATCCTTTACTTCCTCTCTCAGAGAGAACCCACCAAAATATTAGAGTGGGGATGATAAGGCCTCTTCACAAGTGTTCACCGTTATGGAACCCGAGATGCCAGGGAGAAAGGAACAATTTCCACGCAGCTCAGACTTGGTCTCTTGCCTCTGGCTTGGAAGATCATTTCTAGCCAGGCCCCTGGCTCCAAAAGTATCAAATGGCATAAATACTCTATGCCAGTTACAAATGTTGCCATTGTTGCATGTGTGCAGTTCATGAAGCAGATGCCAACAGAGCTCAGCATCATCTTACAGTCTGTAGCAGACCAGCTGATGTCACTGAGTCAGCCCCTCAGCCACCAATGAGTTTCAAGGCCACACTTCCCTACAAGGGGAGGACAAGGGTATAGGTGCCCACAAGAAAGCTGGTCACATAGACATAAAGCAGAGTTTGGAGAGACAAGTAATACTGCCATAGAAATCTCCTGCCCAGAACTTCAGCTTTGTAGTGGATTCTCTGTGATGGAACTAGTTATCTTCCCAAGGTCAACCTTAGAGGTCAGACTCATCCCTCTAGACCAGCAATCCCCAGCCCTTGTGGCACCAGGAGCCAGTCTTACAGGCAGCAATTTTTCCATGGACAGGGTGGGGAGATGGTTTTAGCTTCACCCACTGCTCACCTCTGCTCTGCAGCCCGGTTCCTAACAGGCTGCAGATCAAAACTGGTCCATGGCCCGGGGCTCGGAGACCTTTGCTCTAGACTTCCTCAAGCGACTTTTGCTTTGCCTTTTTGTCTACTAGTTGTTTTGCCCTGATGATTCATGAAAAGCCCACGAGCGTATTTCTATCTAAAAAATTCAAAGGCTGCTGCTGAGCTATATTATGGTCTGTGTTCTCTTTCACAGCTGAGTTTATAAGCTCCTTAGGGAAAAGCTTATGTTTCATGTACATTATGTACAATTTTGTATCCCTGAGGTTCCCATCTGTCAGTTTCTCAGTTATAGTAGATGTTCAATAAATGTTGGGCTGAATGCATGAAAGTTCTAAATTTGGCTAGCAAAGCCATCTTTATCATGTACCTTTTGTGATTTTCATAGGTTCTGGCTAATGGTTTTTCATCTTTTTAAATCTTTCTGATCTATAGAAACCTGTTATTATTATTTTTTTCTCTTGTGCTTCCTATACTGATCCTCACATCTCCTTGGCATCACTTTACTCTGCATTCTCTCAAATTTGAGTGTGTCTTTCTTCGAGTTTGACATATCAGGCAAGACAGGAGAAGTTTAGAGCTCACTGAGTTTTGTTCAGTAGACTAAAGATCTTAATTTCCTAGAGGTCTGTCTGCCTCTCAGCCCCAGCCCTGCCAAATCTGACTTCATGTACATAGAACTTAAGCCTCAAAATCATGTTCCAGTGACACTCAGAGAAAAGAAGTGGGCTTTTTGGTCACTATGTTAAAGGGAAGAAAGGGAGGAGTTCTTTCTTTCAATGATTTAAAGACCTTTTATACTGAACCAGCTGTTCCGTGTGGTGGGATGGGAATGAGAAGCTTGGCTTTGGAGGAGGGCTGTGTGGAAGGAGGAAGGGCTGTGAAACAGGCTGATTCTTCTCCTGGCCCCTCGAGAGCAGCGTGAGCCGCAGGGGCTGCACACATTAAGCGCCTAGAACAGTGTTCAGCACAGTGTCTGGAGCTCGGGTCTAGCACACAGAAGGCGCCTCGAGTATGGAAATGACTATAATTCTCTAGCGCCTCTCTGTAACTGATTGACTGTGTGATGCAGAGCCAATCATTTTACACCAATTTGCCTCCAGTTTCCTGTGTGTCAGATGAGACAGCAGGATTCTAGTTGATCCGTGCAGTCCTTTTCCCAGCCTCACATTCTGTAAACCCACCATTCTGCAGGCCCATGAACACCTAAGCCTCATAAAAGTTAATGCAAGGTATAACACACTGTGGTGCAGACCCTTCCCCCCGCAACAACTGCCCCCCAACACACAAAAGTAATGTCTGGCTTGTATTAAATATCAGAAGTGAATTATTAATCCATACCAGAAACAACAAGCATACAGACCGAGTAACACTCTAAACGCCAATTGGCCTGAAAGACTCCTGGGCCAAGGTGCTCTGCTCAGAGGACTCTTCCAGATCCTCTGACCCCTTGCGGGTGAGCAGATGAAGTCTAAGCCAGAGAAGTTAGCAATAGGTATCAGTCCCATAGCTAAAACTGCCCAAAGTCAGTCCTGGGATTAGCCGCAGGATCCAGATGCAATAGGGCTTCCCTTGTGGCTCAGCTGGTAAGGAACCTGCCTGCAATGCAGGAGACCTGGGTTCAATCCCATGGTTGGGAGGATTCCCTGGAGAAGGGAACAGCTACCTACTCCAGTATTCTGGCCCGGAGAATTCCATGGACTGTATAGTCCATGGGGTCTCAAAGAATCGGACACAACTGAGCAACTTTCACTTCACTTCCAGATGCAATATTCTTTGAACAAACATTGTTTCAAGAGGCTAGAGAAGTCAACCCCTGAAAAAGAGAAAAGTTGTCTCCTTCAGTCTCAGTGCTCCATGGACACATTGGATTTCTCAGCTTTCCTCAAGGGATCCCTGTAACATGATGCAAAATGAACCACAGTATTCACCCAAAGCAGTGTTTAGAGGATGAGCTGTAGTATCCTTGGGAAAAGAACTAGGATTGCCATGGGAATCTGAAAACGAAACAAAGAAATATATATATATCAAGGTGGCACAGGTAGTCTTTTGAGATGGTGAGTTGTTTCTTCTATGGATAAACTTCCAGACTCCTACTAAGATATTTATTTCTTTTCTGTGGAACCAGAGAAATTCTTCCTGCTCAGTGAGGGCAGGAAGTGGGGAAGGAAGTTAGAAAGACTATATTACTTAGGAGTTTGTCCAGGTGATAAGTTGGGTTTTCCTGGTGTCTTAGATGGTAAAGAATCTGCCTGCAGTGCAGGAGACCCGGGTTCGATCTCTGGGTCGAGAAGATGATCCCCTAAAACAGGAAATGGCAGCCTGGCTCCAGTATTCTTGCGTGGAGAATTCCATGGACGGAGGAGCCTGGCAGGCTACAGTCTATGGGATCTCAGAGTCAGACATGACTGAGCGACATAGCCCTTTACTTCAAGGTGGTAAGTGAGAGACTAAATGCTCTGCTGGGATTCTGCTCTTCTATCGGTCACTGAAAACCTTTGTCAGATCAGAGTGCATCCTGGGTGTGCCCTGTTGCATATCCATCTAGAATCTACTGACCAGAAGTTGAAATACTTGTGGATGGATTCAGTTCTCCTGTCGTCGGCATTACTCTCGGTCACTGCTGGGTACGGTCCAGTCATCTGTATCTCCAGGCAATCCCCCAGACACTGCCTTCTAGGAGAAGTGAGAACCACATGTGGCCAGCAGAGGCTCAGCATTTTTCCATCTTAGTTACAGGATGACTGTGGGCAAGGTTCTTCCTTTATTAGTTGCTTCTGTTTCCCTGGGTGTAAAATGGGGATAAACCCACTGATTCAATACATGCACAAAAAACTGTTATGTGATTGTCTTTGTGGAAAGAAGTGAGGGAAGTAGATCTAGTTTCTGTCCTCAGAGAATTTACTGTTTGGTGAAAGAAGAATTAACCAAGTGAAGAAAGTATGTAAGAGAGCAGACATTTCTGTATGGCAATTGTATAGGATGGTTTCATGGAAGCAGTAAAATTTGAGGACTGAATAAGATGAACAGAGAGTGACTTAGAGAAGCATAAAGAATGAACTGAAAGTTTAAAAGTTGGGGAAATAAGTATGACTTGATTGGGGTCAGTAAGGGGCTCCATGCCCTTTAATTAAGAGACACCATGTTGAAGAACAGTGAAGGATGAGGTTGGACAGATTCCAGGTGATCAAGTGGCACCATCTATGAGATTCCATTCCAGAGACTTAGAAGTTCTCATGACACCCTCTTTAGCCAGTGCTAGACAGAGTTCAGAAAAAGGTCAGCTCCAACATTGGTTGAGATAAAAACTTTGGCAACTTCTGGCAATTTAAGAGAATCGCAAACAGGCTCTACAGCAGGGCGGCAATAGCAAACAGATTTCAGCTCCTGTATTCTTTCCCATGGACTACTCAAGGCTGCCTGAGAGGCTGTGCTAGGAAGCCAGACCTTGGCTCAGCCACAAAGATTGCCTGTATGTGTGCTAAGTTGCTCCAGTCATGTCCGACTCTCTTTGCAACCCTATGGATTGCAGTCCTCCAGGCTCCTCTCTGCATGGAATTTTCCAGCCAAAAATATTGGTGGTGGTGGTTTAGTCGCTAAGTCGGGCCCGACTCTTGTGACCCCAAGGACTGCAGCTTGCCAGGCTCCTCTGTCCATGGAATTTCCTCAGCAAGAATCTTGGAGTGGGTTGCTGTTTCCTTCTCCAGGGGATCTTCCTGATCCAGGGATCGAACCTAGGTCTCCTGCAGTGCAGGCAGACTCTACCTTGCCGGCACAGAGATTGAACCCACGTCTCTTATGTCTCCTGCATTGACAGGTGGGTTCTTTACCTGCACCTGGGAAGTCCACAGAGAGTGCTGTGGTCAATTAATGATGTTATGGGCAGTATGGAGGATTTGACCCTCCTGTATCACAGAGACATCGCCACGATAGAGCAGTTGGCTTTTCTGGTGTACCTTTGGGATAGTGTGTGTAACGCTGGGAGTTTAGCCCACTTGAAGGCGAAGGTGAAGGTGAAGTCGCTCGGTCGTGTCCGACTCTGCGACCCTGTGGACTGTAACCTACTAGGCTTCTCCGTCCATGGGATTCTCCAGGCAAGAATACTGGAGTGGATTGCCATTTCCTTCTCCAGGGCATCTTCCCGACCCAGGGACCGAACCCGGGTCTTCTGCATTGGAGGCAGATGCTTTAACCTCTGAGCCACCAGGGAAGCCGGCCATACCCTAGACTCAATCTCCTTCCAGAATGGTATAAATGCAGCCTCTTTCCCAGAGTAGTTTGGTCCCCTGAGCCTTCTCTCCTGATTCATTCACATTCTGTTTTCCCATCAACCCTAGTGAAGTAAGGTGCTTGGAGCCAGAAATCTCCTCTGTTTGAACAAGGGCCAAACCTCATGGCCAAGGGTAGTTTCTCGCATCAACTTCATCTGCAAACAGAGAAGACAAAAATGATTCCTCAGCCATGGGGAATGATAGGAGGCATAGCTAACTCACGTTAGTTAAAGTCTTTGAAGATGAAAAGGTTATTGTGCATGTTAATTACAACTTTTATCAGCCCTGGAGCCTCTGCATTCTCAGCTGCCATGGGGGGGCTCTTCCTTGCCTCCCAGATACAAACAGTAGCAACATTCCACAGGCTGGCCCCCGCTGGAGCATCCAAGTCAAGAAGGCTGGATTCTGAACTCTGGCTGGTCAGCCCACTCTGAGCGGCTCCAGTTTCCCCCTGTTCATCCCCAAGGGAAAAAAGCAAGCTCACTGCCTGGGTAGGTAAGATAAGGTAGAACCAAGGTATAAACAAAGGCTCCATCAGGAGTCTATTGGAAATAGCCCCTGGGTGAGATTAGGACGCTGCTCTAATTCCCACCGTGTCAAAGCCTAATTGTGTGACCCTGGGCTGCTGCCTTATCTGTCTAATGTTTCAGTACACTTTGTGAAATGGCGTGGGGGTAATAATCCGTCTGCCTCTCCTAGACCTCTCCACCTTTACCTGCTGGTGTAAAAGTGTTTTGTGCTGGTAGGCAGAAACTTGTGATGTAGAAACTACAAGGTTCTATTATTACCTGAAGTCACTTTCACCTTTATCTCTGTCTCCTGTTGCTGCTTGACCCCAGTCATTGAAATTGTAGTCTTCGGAATGCTCTCCTACGTGCTGCCCTCCTCTCCAGGGCAGCGCTTATCTGGGGCCCTTGGTATGTGCTCAAGTTCTTGATCCTGCCGTTTCCGGAGGCGGGCAGACACAACCAGCCTGCAGGGGATGGCGGTGCCCTGCCAAGTTGTGTCACAATACCCCTACTGCGGTGACTCAGTGAAAGCGCCGGAGGCCAGTGAGGGAGGGTTTTCAGAGTCTTTGCTAGGGCTTAGAAGGTGCAAGGCTGAGCCGCATCCTAGAGCAGGACTGAATTACGGATCCAGGGACGGCAAAGAGGAGAAAGAGCCCTAAGTGAGAAGTTTTCAGGATCTGGTGACACAAAGCCCATGATGATGGATGGCACTTCAGCATGGGGAAAGGCGCTGGAAATTACAGAGTCCACCTATTTCTTTTGGATGACTATGGGAAGGCTGTCTCAAAGACTGCACGTGACTTGCCCAAGGTCACACAACCGGTTAGAGTAAAAACTCTGGTTTCTGCCCCTCCATCCAGAACCCTTTCCGTTTCACCCTTTGAGATGATAGGAAAGGGCACTAAACAGGAGGACGCACGGCTGACCCGGGGCCAGAAGATTTGGAGGACACAGAGGAAGAGAAAATAGTCCCGGGCTTGGGTTTTGTGTGTGCGGGTGTGACACAGTGGGAAGTAGTGCAGGTGTTCACACTCTGCTGGGCCTCACTGTGCTCGGCTCTGGTTTCCTGTGTAGTATCTTGTGCATGCGTGCTTGGTGTTTGTTTTGATCCTTTATGACTCAATGAACCTTTGGAAACCAAAAGGCCCAGCATCACCTGGCCTAGCTCTTACCTAGCCTCTCTGAGCAGTCAGTGGTTTTCAAATGTGCATTTGTTTACTCAACATGCATTTACTGAATACCAGTATATGCCAGGCACTCCTGCCAGGCACTAGGAATACAACCTTAAACAAGAGAGGCACAGTTTCTGCTGTGATGGGACTTATGCTGAAGCTGGGAAGACGCTGTAAACAACTCATTACACCCTTGTTTAATTACACTTGTGGTCAGAGCTCAGAAGGAGAAGTACAGGCGCTTGTGAGAGCATGTAACAGGGAGACTGTGCCTGATTTAGAGCATGAGAGAAGACTTCTCAATGAATAGCAGTGAATGTGTTTGCAGGATCCCTGCAGCTCCCTTTGAGGGGCTGGGGCTACCTGTTGGACTCCTCAATCCCACCAGCTCTCAAGTCCAGGGAACATTTTGGTAGGTGAGGTCAGAGCTCTTCATCACAACTCTAGCCAGAGCACCTCCTGTTCTGCCTGCCTCACATAGGGTCCTCTGAATAAGAGGGCCCAAAATCAAGGTTTTATTCCTCAAAATGCTGAAAGCAATAGGTTTGTCCTACTTGCCCTGCAATAGGCAGTGGTGGGAAGAGAGCCATGAGAACCTCCAAGCTGACTCAAACTTTTAGAAGCACATGTTGGGGAAATGAAAGAACCCAAACTCTGGGAAGCAAAAAGTATCATTTTTCCATGGGAGAAAAATTCATAATTTACATAGGTATCTTGAACATTAAGCTTTGGTTTAGGGTCAAATTTGGTCCATTTTATTGGAAGTTTCTTGGTCTTGTTTTGAACACTTCAGTGGCAAGAGTTTGAGGCCAGGGCCTGACCGATGTGTCCCTGAGGGGTGGTTTGTAGCATGACTTCCAGCAGCCATGCAGGCGCATTGACTGGGTCCAGGCAGGAGGAGCAGGCAAGAGCCCTGGGATTCAGATGTCTGACTATTTGACTACAAAGGCCTCACTTTTTAAAAATCTCTTTGTTGGTGGTAAATAGTTGGAGATGACCAGAGTGGACTCTATCAGGAGGGTGAGATAGTTGTGGTAAGGAAAAAACAAAACCCCCCACAAAGCATCACTTAGAATGCTTTCAGGTAAAAGCACAGGCTGGGCTTCCCAGGTGGCACAGTGATAAAGAATCTGCTTGACAATTCAGGAGATGCAGGTTCAACCCACAGGTCACGAAGATGCCCTGGAGTAGGAAGCTGCAACCCATTCCAATATCCTTGCCTGGAAAATTCCATGGACAGCGGAGTCTGGAGGGCTACAGTCCATGGAGTTGCAAAGAGTCGGACATGTGCACACACACATGCGCAATGCTAATAGTATTTATCAATCAGCAGAGTATAGGCACCAGCCACCCAGATGGTCAGTTATAAACAACTGTGTCTTCTGAACAAGAACAGATTCAGGCTATTGTCCCTCCCAGTGATGATGATGACATCCTTTTCCTTTTGTTCAGATGTGCTTTCTTGGGTTGGAGAGATAAGGATGGAGTTGTAGCTGTCATGATTGAACAAAAGCCACAGTCCATCTATGCATCAACCCGTGGTGTGTCAGTCCCATGCAATTGCTGTCTGCCACATAGTTCTTGGTATACCCACATCAGTGCATGTCAGCTGGTATCACTATAAGTAACAGAATAATCAACCGTCATAAATTGTTGTCTAGCACAGCAAGAAGTATGGAAACAAGGTGATTCCAGAAGCAATGATGTTATCAAAGATCCAGTCTTCTTCTAGCTTTCCACTCTGCCCCTCATAGTGTCTTCCTGTAGTTCAGCCTCCTTCATGGTCCCAAATTGACTCTGTCAGTTCCAGGCATCTTATGGAAAAACAAAACAAAAAGCAGTGTCTACCACCAGAAGAAGGAATACTTATTCATAAATATCTCTTCTAAAAAAATGGAAGGATGGCTTTTGCAGAAGTCCTTCATTGACTTCCCTTGGAGAAGGAAGTGGCAACCCACTCCAGTACTCTTGCCTGGAAAATCCCATGGATGGAGGAGCCTGGTGAGCTACAGTCCATGGAGTCGCAAAGAGTCAGACATGACTGAGCAACTTCATTTTACTTCTCATTGGAAGAATGGGGTGCCATTCCCCGGGAGACCCACACTAACCTGATCACTGGCGATGAGAACTCTGATCACAGTGCTCAACTTAGACCAGTCATGATCCACCCAAATGGGTTAGGAGTTGGTGGCCTCCTCTCCCCTGAAGCGCTTTCAATTAGAAGAATTTTATTGCATTGGTGACAATGTCTCTTATAATCAATAAGGGTCTAAGGGAGGCGACATAGCTGGTAGAGTTTGCTTTGCAATTCTGTGTAGGCAAAAGGAAAAAGGCAAGTTCTTGTGTTTTCTAAGTCACACCCTCATGCTTCTCCCGGGAAGACACACCTCACTGACAAGAGTTCACGTGGGGGACACACTGCAGGTGGAGGCTTGGATGGTCTGGGTTTATACTCAATCACGATAGCTTTAACTTTATCGTTTTCTCTCTCCAATAAAAGCATATCAGGGAATTACCTTTAATCTGTTATAATTTACAAGAAATAGTCCATCTTTTGCACACTTGAGCACTTTATTATTAGAAACTCATCATTGCAGCTCATCTCAGCGCTGCTGGAGCTGCACTTTGCCGAGGACCATGAGTCTGTAGTGATCCATTTAAAAAGAATTACTGCGACCTTGGAAGAGCATCTCTTCCTGTAAATTATGAGATGATGACCCCCAAGGGAGAAGGCCGGCTTCCCTTTTCAAAAACTATACCCCTGGAGTGTTTTAATGTATGTGAAGTGTGTTCAGCTCCATTATCTAATCCAGCACTCACATCAGCTTCCCGGTTAGCATTATTACGCTCCTGTAGAGGAGAGGCGTTTAATGACTTTCCCAGGATCACAGAATTAATGCAGATTCAGGATTTGAATCCTAATTTCTCCACTCTCAGAGTTGATGTTCCTGCAACCACCCTGTGTTGACTCCCCATGGATCGGACTTGTGTCAGGGAATCTAAATTAACTATTGAATTTTGTATGAATAATTGCTCTTTCATAAGCAGAAAAACTCCTTCCAAATATTAATAGTTTCTCTGAGTCCAAAACTTAAGGGCCCAACATCTTAACATTTTGATTAGTCCAAAGATGGACAGGTGGATTTTCTGGGCCAGTATCCTGCCTCCACACAGGGTGCTCATGAATCTAACAGCATGGAGGGAAACTCAGAATTAAAAAAATTTTTTTCCATTCCTTTTTATCACTGAAGTGTCATTAAAGGATTTATAAGGACTGAATCCAGGGAAGAGAAACCCAGGGGATGTTTAATGTGGACCTCAAGAATGTGCTGGTTTCTGACACAGGAAGGGGGCCTTGCTTCTCAAAATCGAATGATGAAAGAGCGAGAGGAAATGGATTCTATCAAACTGAAATGATTTATGCTTTATTANTAATGTGGACCTCAAGAATGTGCTGGTTTCTGACACAGGAAGGGGGCCTTGCTTCTCAAAATCGAATGATGAAAGAGCGAGAGGAAATGGATTCTATCAAACTGAAATGATTTATGCTTTATTATGAGGGTGAATTTCCTGACTGCGAGGCCTGCTGAGCCTGGCCCGCTAGTTCTCTGTCTATCCTTCAGTTCTCAGCTGAAATGACAATGCCTCGGGGAGGCATCTCTTGGGGACAGCAGAGGCCTTGGGGAGGAAAGGCTTCCCTTTAAAGCGCAAGCGTTCAGCACCTTGCTCTTCTGCTACAACACTTATTGTGCTGTGTTGTTGTTTCGTTGAGTGTTTATCTTCTTCCCTGGACCACAGTCTACGTCGAGGCAATGACCTTGCTGACCTTTGTCAATAGCCTGGTCTCAGTGCCTAGCACAGTGCCCACGGGGGCACTGGATAAAATCTTGTTGAATGAATAGANTCCCATCTGATGGGAGCCAGTAGCTTTCCGTATTTTCTGGCAAATAGGAAGGTAATGGCGGCCAGAGTGGATCTCACAGGGTAAAGGGGTCATTTTATCAGACTTTGGCTTCCCCCTGCTCATTCACACTGACTGCTGATCACAGATTTCAATGGCAATGGATCGATTTATTTTATTTTATTTTATGGAGCTCCAAGAAAATCACTTTGTCAGCCTTGTTGGTTGGTCCCTTTCACCGTCTGTCTGTTGTTGATTTTGGCTTTCATGTAACTCAGTTGAAAACTCTGACATGCCTAGGGGTGGGTGAGCAGAAGGAGGTTTTGTACTGCATGAAACGTCCTTGGATGGGATTTTATGAAGTCCCTAATTACATTGTTGCAGGTGGATGACCTCTGGTTTTCTTTTGCAGGTACGGGTTCATAGAAGGGCATGTGGTGATTCCCCGGATCCACCCCAATTCCATCTGTGCTGCGAACAACACAGGGGTGTACATCCTCACATCCAACACCTCCCAGTATGACACGTACTGCTTCAATGCCTCAGGTTGGTCTCAAGTGGGTCAGCTTTAAGTCCTGGGCGGCTTTTGGCCGGCCAGCCTTCAGCAGCATAGCTGACAGTCTCGGCTTCAGTGGGCATGCATGCAGCCTCCATTCACATAACAGATGCTTGATGCATATTTCGTCAGTAGTAAAAAAGAGTCCTGTCTCCAGGGTGCTTACCTGCTATGTTGGAGAGGCCAATAGTAAGCAAATACATATGAAATCACTTTCATGAAGTCAGACAGTGACAAGTGTTGTAAAAAAAAAAAAAAACAACAGAAAACAGAGCAAGGGCCTACAGGGTGCTAGGGGTGCTTTTCTTCTGAGAAGATAATCAGAGAGAGTGCCCATGAGGAGGTGGGTGTGGCAGAGCCCTGATGAGAGCAAGGGAAGCCACGGAGTGGTGGACAGCCATGCACAGCCAGGTCCGTGGGAGCATCAGGACATGTGCTGACAATGGCAAGGAGACATAAGAGATGCAAGTTCGATCCCTGGGCGGGGAAGATCCCCTGGAGGAGGGCACAGCAACCCACTCCAGTGTTCTTGCCTGGAGAATTCCATGGACAGAAAAGCCTGGTCCGCCAGGCTATAGGGTCTGCAGTCTATAGGGTCACAAAGAGTTGGACACGACTGAAGCGACGTAGCAGGCACGCACAGGCCCGTTACCGCTGAGATTTTTCTCCCTGCCTTTCCTTTTGCCCATAGGGTTGGGCTCATCTTCAGAGAAGGGAGTGATCAGTACGGATGAGTCTTCCTCTACTTTGGGGAGGTTAGTTCCATTGAGAAGTTTGAGAAGTCCTGGGGGTATTGCCTGCCAGAGTAGCTGCAGTAAAGCAGTCAAGTTCGAAGCGATGGGTTTCATTTTCTCGTATCCAAATTTACTCAATATGTGCTTTTTATCAATTTTCTATATGTTTTAGTGATCAATGACACACATTCAGTACTGCGCTGGGCAGAGTAGAGTGAGAAGGAACCAGAGGCCATCTTTCTTGTCTGCAGAGTTAATCTTGTCGATGTCATGACATGAAAAATAAAGGAGCTAGGGAAGAATGTTTATCTAAGGAGAAATACATTCTAAATGTCTTGGATTCAAGTTGGATGATGATGGGGGTGTTAAGTGGGTGACAGATGTTGATAACCTTCTGCTCTGTGCCAGGGATCACATTGGAAAGATCCCTGAATCCATCTTAGCCTGAGACTGCTCAGCAGGTGGTCAGGGCCCAGTGATGTGATCCTCCTTGCCAACTGGCCACAGGAACCAAAGCCAGCCCCATCTTAGCAGATCCCTTCTATAAGCTTAAAATGTCGGCAGTATTTTTTGTAAAACATGTCCTGTGGTTGACACATGAAAATACAGCAGGCCCTGGAAAGGCTTCAGGGTGTTTATCGTGTCTTTTCTCAGTGTTCAGGCCCAGCACTGGTGACTTCTGTGTTAATATAGAAAACTGACCTGAATTAGTTCATTTTTGAAGTTTACTTTCTGTAAAATGCCCATTTCTCTTTGGAAAGGAGAAATTTAGGGGGAAGATTCTACATTCATCTGTTTATTTATTCATTTATTTAACAAGTATGGACTGGGCACTCAGGAAGTTGTCTGTCCATCTGTCACTGAGTGATTGGCTAGACTGAATAATTAACAATTCTCTTGGCTATTTTGGTGTAGTGGAGGCAAAGTTTATGAGATGCAGTGTATCAGGAGGCTCACTTCAGAGTCTTTCTAACAAATCCTTCAGTTCAAGGAAACTCCACAGGCTTGATTCTTTCAGCAGTGTGATGCTCATTAAACAGAATGAAAGGCTGTCCAATGAGGCCCTGTATCTGACATGGGAACACGAATGTATTGCACATTTGGGTCACCATCCATCTTAGTATGCCTGCCAGATTTGATATTCTTTATAAAAGTTAGGGTGAATTGGAGCATGAAGGGACTCCATTCCAACAAATGCGCTAATCATTTGCAAAACTGCCTTATTGGTTTTGACATCATGTTTCATTCTCTTGCAACTTTATTCCTGGAAATTTCCAGTGCACTACTGTTACCTGCAGTTGTCTTTGAATTTGGGGGAGGTGGTGTTGGAGAAGACTCTTGAGAGTCCCTTAGACTGCAGGGAGATCCAACCAGTCCATTCTAAAGGAGATCAGCCCTGGGTGTTCTTTGGAAGGAATGATGCTAAAACTGAAACTCCAGTACTTTGGCCACCTCATGCGAAGAGTTGACTCATTGGAAAAGATTCTGATGCTGGGAGGGATTGGGGGCAGGATGAGATGAGGATGACAGAGGATGAGATGGCTGGATGGCATCACGGACTCGATGGACTTGAGTCTGAGTGAACTCTGGGAGTTGGTGATGGACAGGGAGGCCTGGTGTGCTGCGATTCATGGGGTCGCAAAGAGTCGGACAC
>SJYW01057380.1:384517-396465 GCA_006410735.1 Raphicerus campestris | reverse complement strand
TCCTTCAGAATGGACTGGTTGGATCTCCTTGCAGTCCAAGGGACTTTCAAGAGTCTTCTCCAACACCACAGTTCAAAAGCATCAATTCTTTGGCACTCAGCCTTCTTCACAGTCCAACTCTCACATCCATGTATGACTACTGGAAAAACCATAGCTTTGACTAAACGGACCTTAGTCGGCAAAGTAATGTCTCTGCTTTTGAATATGCTCTCTAGGTTGGTTGTAACTTTTCTTCCAAGGAGTAAGCATCTTCTAATTTCATGGCTGCAGTCACCATCTGCAGTGACTTTGGAGCCCAAAAAGATAAAGTCTGACACTGTTTCCACTGTTTCCCCATCTATTTCCCATGAAGTGATGGGACCGGATGACATGATCTTCGTTTTCTGAATGTTGAGTTTTAAGCCAACTTTTTCACTCTCCTCTTTCACTTTCATCAAGAGGCTTTTTAGTTCCTCTTCACTTTCTGCCATAATGGTGGTGTCATCTGCATATCTGAGGTTATTGATATTTCTCCCGACAATCTTGATTCCAGCTTGTGTTTCTTCCAGTCCAGCGTTTCTCATGATGTACTCTGCATAGAAGTTAAATAAGCAGAGTGACGATATACAGCCTTGACATACTCCCTTTCCTATTTGGAACCAGTCTGTTGTTCCATGTCCAGTTCTAACTGTTGCTTCCTGGCCTGCATACAGATTTCTCAAGAGGCAGGTCAGGTGGTCTGGTATTCTCATCTCTCTCACATTAAGAAGTCATAATCCTGCTTCTGGGTCTGTGTAACATAACAGTTAAATCAGAAACATCTCATGGGTCAGGTCAGTTTATGGTGGTGTCCCCAAAATAGATCCTGTAGGTACTTTGCAGGATCTCCCAAGTTGGCTGTTTGTCCTGATTTTCAAATGAGGGAATCACTGGGAATTTTTTAAAAACAGTAAAAGTCTACAGAAATAGTATTATTGTCTCCCATGACCTGCAGATTCCTCAAAAGCAGACAGAAATGTTCATCTTTTGCTCCTTGTTTATTCTGTGATCCGTCATATGTGCTGAGTTAATGCTTAAAATGAATAAAAGAACTGGTAGGCCTGAAACTTCCTTTCATTAATTCTTAGGCATTGTCATTCAGGGTTGATAAGAATGTTTCTTGACTTGTTTGTATTTGCAGACCATTTGTGGGGGGGTAGTTAATATCTTAGATATGTTTACTGGAAGAATGGACTGTAAGAAAATTATATTGGTGGGTTTTTTTTATCCCCCATTCATTCAACAAAGATTTTGATGCCTCTCTAGCCCCATCACACATACATGTTCTGGCCAAGAAAGATAAAGTTGCTGCTCATCTTGTGGAGTTTCCATATTTCTATGGAGGTGGCTGGGTAGGGGATAGATGTGCTATGAACAGCCATCAAGTAAAATGAACAAGACAATTTCAGCTAGTGGTAAGCAAGAAGACATGAGCGAGAACAACTCTGCAGTGGTGATGGTTGTTGGGGGTGGTGAGGGGCTAGCTTAGATTGGATTATGAGGAATTACCTTACCAAGGAGATGACTTTCTCTTTGAAGAGTCTCTTTTCTGAGAAATCTTTTAATCAGCCCTTGCAAGAGTGGCTATTTTTAAAACCTGCTTTTCTCTGGTTGAGTGTATAAAGCTGCCAGGTGTTTCCATTATGATGGCAAAAGATAGGCAAGTAAAGGGCATCATGCCCTTTATATGTGGGAAAAGATGCTCCTAGGAACTGGGGAGCAAGCAAACTCTGCTTTGTTAGACTTGTGTGTTTGTCCAAGTCATAAATACCCAGTGATTTATGGCAGGATATTTAAAATACTTGTGATAATAGGCTTCTTTGTAATAGCAGTTTGCCTGCCTGCCTCCCTCTGTCCATCCATCCTTCCTTCCATCGATCCATCCATCCATCCATTCACCCATTCATTCACCCATCCATCCATCCATTCACCCATCCATCCATCGATTTATTCATCCATCCATCCATCCATCCATCTACCAACCATCCATCCATTTCTTTGTTCTGTCCTCTTTTCCAAGAAACAATTCTAGAAGAAACTAACCTAAGAAGTCAGTTTTCCATTTCATCAGTTAAAGCGTGTGCATGCGCGCGCATGCACGCACACACACACACACACACACACACACACACACACAGGAGTATAAAAACTGTAATACACAACTGAATCCAGCCTTCCTGTAACAGCGAAGCTAGCTTAAAGCTCTCTGAGTTTTTAGAGCTTAATCAAGGTCCAGTAACATAATAGAGCATTTGGGCAGGAATGGAGCTGTTGGTTAAAGCATTCTGCAGGCTCCCTACAGTGCTCAAGGGATGGCTGGAAGGGAGAAACTTTCAGAGTTTGCTTTCAAAGAGCATTAGACAGTGCTTCTCAAAGAGCTGCTCTCATAGCATCTGTGGGTGATCAGGTAGGCCCAACGTACAGTCAGAAATCATTATTCCCAAAGAAAGGAGGAAGTAGAAGATAAATGGAAGGAAGAAGAAAAGGAAGTCAGAAGTGTCTGTGATGATATAAGCCAAAACAGAAGCTTCAGAAAATGTTCTGGGCACCCGGACCAAAGGTGGACAACCTCAGAAGCTGTACAGTTAGAAGTATTTTATTCAGAGTAGGTACTTAGGGGATTAGTTAAATGCACTAATAATACATTAATAAAAAGACAAAAGATTGTTTTTTTAAAAAAAACATTCCTACCAAGTAAGTTCTGTGTGGATTATTATAGTCTTTAGAGTCTCATGCTGTTCATGCTGATAAATATTTGATTGCATTTGTCGGCCATGTTTTCCCATTGTTTCTGCAGATTATTGGGGTTGCAAGTGATTTGTTCATTATAGTTCATACATTTCTGTAACATTTTTTGAAGTGCTTCCCTGTTAATTTTATAATAACAAATTTTAAAAATAACTTCTAATGTATCCCTCAATAAAGACCATGTGCATCTTACTACCATTGTATCAACCAGCCTTCTATAATGCTTGGCATAGAGCAGATACATTTGTTAATGAATGGATATGTTGGCGTGGGGACCTTCCAAAGATGTATGAAGTAAAATAGAAGTGAAAAAATGCATCACCAAGGTCAAAGAAGTTCCTAGGTGACTTGGTCAAGTTTAAGAAAATGATCTGGGCTAAGTTATAGCAAAAGTCATCCTAGCAAAGAGAAAGGGACATCAATTAGGCTTCTGGTTTTTTAGCATTCTCATGTATTTTTTTCTTTTCTACTTCATAGCTCCACCTGGAGAAGACTGTGCCTCGGTCACGGACCTGCCCAATGCCTTTGAAGGACCCATTACCATAAGTATGTTATCTCTTCTAACCTTGACTGAGTTTTCCCATTCGTGGGGAGAAAATCAGGTGCATTTCTCGTGTTTCATGTTTGGATGGGATCACACTCATTTACCTAAGGCTAAAGACAGGGTCCAGTTTATTGTCTCCTTATTCCTATATGGTTTACCCCGATCCATTCATCGTTCCTGAAACATCAGTCACCTGAGAACTGCTTTCACATTTTTTGGCATCTCTGTGGACACAGCACTGTCATTTACTTGATATTTTTCCTTTATTTGACCCATTATTTTCTACTTAAAAATCATTAATGTAACTCCAGATGGAAAGCCAACACCTCTGGTTATACGTAAAAGGTAACCTTAGAAGTAAATATAAATGTAAGAAAAATTAAATAATGTTCTTAAATTCTAGCTGTTGAAGGCTCCGAGTCTGAGCCATGTTCCCTTTCTCAGAGGCAGGGATTAATAGATGTTAGAGGTAGGGACATTCAGGCCTCCCACATTTTCTGTTTGATTCAATGGGAGTGTTTAAAAATTATAATAAGAACGCAAACTTCTTGATACGTGTTTCAGCGTTATTTACACTATGTCGATCTAAAATCTTCTTGATTATCCTGAGAGATTAACACTGCAGAAAACACAGTATTTCAGCCAGAACTTTTAAATAGGTCAACATGTTAACCTTGATCTAATTGCCTCTGAGCCTCATATTTTGAGAAGTATGACAGTGATGAGGATGCTGGATTTCTACCTCCTAAAAGCCAGACCCCTTGATGTCCAAGGTGAGAGGAGTGGTCGTGGTGACGGAGGGATGGAAATCATGCCTGGCCCACACAGTTTCAGCTCCCCGTGGCAGGAAATTGCCCCTGGCCTGTGCCTGACAGGAAGGAGGAGGCCGGCAACCGTGAAGTGCTCTGCGTCAGGCCTGGTTTGAAATCCAGGTTCTCTACAATCTGGATGATCTGAGCCTCAGTTTTCTCATTTGAGTAATGAATCAACATATAAGATTTGTCATGAAACTTAAAAAAGATAATGTGATCCACTCCTGGCCCATAGTAGATGCTCAATAAATGCCCCATTTCCTTGGTCCCAACAGATCTTTCTCTCCACGNTTCTCGTTTGAGTAATGAATCAACATATAAGATTTGTCATGAAACTTAAAAAAGATAATGTGATCCATGCCCAGCCCATAGTAGATGCTCAATAAATGCCCCATTTCCTTGGTCCCAACAGATCTTTCTCTCCACGTCCAGACCGGTTCAAGAGTGGTCCTATTTCTTTATCAGATCTCCGTCTGTGAAATGATTAGGGTGATGGAGACTTTGGACTTTTTAAAAGTTATATTTGATTAATAGTTCCACTTGGACAAGATAGATAGGCAAACAGAAGGAATCTTTAGTCCTGCCTATGCCACATAGTAGAAAACCATTTCAGCTAAATGCACACTTGTGCAGTGAGTGACTCACACTTAAAGGCAACACATTTAGACGAGAACTATGAATGAAGCCCTTCTCGCTCTTTCTCCTCATGCTGTTCTAGTCATTTTCTTGTTTAAACCAAACATCTTGATCTTTATATTCACTCATGTGTCCTCATTTCAAGTTGAATTTCACAGATGGCAGAGCCTTTGTCAGTATTTCAGCATGCTGCTTCGTCAGCCAGGACTGGGAGTTCCATTGAAACTGGAAACATTTTCCATTTAGAAAGAAAATTTAATTCTTCATGGATTTGCATACCTCNCTCATTTCAAGTTGAATTTCACAGATGGCAGAGCCTTTGTCAGTATTTCAGCATGCTGCTTCGTCAGCCAGGACTGGGAGTTCCATTGAAACTGGAAACATTTTCCATTTAGAAAGAAAATTTAATTCTTCATGGATTTGCATACCTCAGAGGTTTGGTTCCAGACCACTGCAATGAAGCGAACATTTTGATAAATTTGGCGGAGTTTCCCAGCACATGTAGAAATTACATTTACACNTGCTTTTCTCTTTCCAAAACACTTAGCTAAGTTTCAATAGTGCAGGAGGAGACTTATATGTCTAGTGGAGTAAGTCCAGAGCCAGCCTGAGAGTCGCAAGTGTTGTAGGATCCAATATGGCAATGCTGAATAAATTAGCTCACATGAAGAAAGGTGTCAAAGAAAACAAGCAGCCTGTTCAAGTGGCAGACTGGAGAACATTAGCACTGATAAGTTCCTGAACAGACCATATTTTCCAAGCCGAGTGAGGAGAATCCCCAAGCCTCATAGCTATTGGACTTGATAGTTGGGACTTAGCGAGAGNAAATTAGCTCACATGAAGAAAGGTGTCAAAGAAAACAAGCAGCCTGTTCAAGTGGCAGACTGGAGAACATTAGCACTGATAAGTTCCTGAACAGACCATATTTTCCAAGCCGAGTGAGGAGAATCCCCAAGCCTCATAGCTATTGGACTTGATAGTTGGGACTTAGCGAGAGGGAGTGATAACAAAACCTCCCTGGATGCAGAAGGGCAGAGGTCAAGAGGAAGGCTGGCTGAACACCAAGAAGTGCATCTTTGGCTTGTGTGGTTGATTCCATCCTTAAGGCTCCTTGGTGGGTGGCAATAGGGAGAGCCAGTGAGAACGACCATCTGGGAAGCGTTCGACTTCCAGCAAGCCTTTTATTCTAAATGTTGTTTTTGGAAGCGCCTTCCTGGAGGCATGTCATCAGCCTGTTTGCTATTGGTGATCTGGAATCGTTTGGAATCCAGAAACTTAAACTAATTCAGGAAGCAGACTCTTGCCTTGGATCACTCTTATCTCCTTGTCTTCTGGGTGTAATGACATATACATGTATATTTATTATATGTATAGTAACATATAATAATATATTTATTATTATTTTCGGTCTAGCATGGTCTGCTTGTGTGGGGGAGACTGAAAACTCTGCTGGCTAGGTGAGAGCTGTTCACAGTTTCTCCAACCCTCATACACCTCCAGAAATAATGCCTATTTCTGTCCTGCTCTTGTCCGTTTACTTCCTGTTGATTTCTACCGGATGTACTAGAGGGAGAGGGTGNGTCTGCAGCCTGGTGGCTCCTCTGGCCATGGGATTCTCCGGGCAGGGGTGCTGGAGTGTGTTGCTGTGGCCTCCTCCTGGGGATCTTCCCAACCCAGGGATCCAGTCCTCATCTCTTATGTCTCCTGCATTGGCAGATGGTTTCTTTACCACTAGTGCCACCTGGGAAGCTCAAATACCTCTTCACTGTCATCTTAATGGGATTTTGGGAGATAACAAAAGTAAATGCATTTGTTTAATCCATCACCTTTACCAAAAACCAATACAATATTGTAAAGTAAAATAAAATAAAATCTGAAAAATAAAAAAATAAAGTTAAAGCTTTTAATCTAGAGTTCATGGGCTTCCAGTAGGATCAATGATCAGCTGTAAGGTATTCAAGAGCCACCAGAAAAAAAAAATACAAAACTTTGAAAGCATGTGTGTATAGGCTCCCTTTTTTGAGGACAGCGGCTGTAACTTACATTAGATTTTCAAAGAAGCATATGACTCAAAATGATTTTTAAAAATCTTAACTGGCTTAGAGGTTTATCCTGATGATTTTTGCCATTCTTCAGGGAAACAGTCTGGACTCAAGTCTAACTTAAGAATCAAGTGGGAGATTTCAAAATTGCAAAATGACAGTTTTTGCAATTGCCTTCCTCTAATTTGAATAGAATCCAGAATTTCTCTAACTTGGGAAGTTTTTGTTTCCTTTCTGAAAACGCATTCTGTATGAGAATTAAAAGTGACAGAAAGTGATAAATGTATTCTTGAGAAATCTTTTATCTGATTTCAACAGTTGCAAACACACCCTTTGCAAAGTTCCTGCTCAAGTATAAAGCTTGACTTGAGATTAATGAATGTGGGCGGAACTTGGAAATGCTAGTTGTCATTACAAGCTTCCTCAGGTAAAATGACAAAAAGATCCAAAAGTTACAAGCAAGCACCTCTAAAGATACTCCAAAAAATAAATGAATGAAAGCAACTTTATGAAGTGCTACATAGAAGGCTTCCAGTTCGTGGCTGGGTCACCTAATCAAGCGGATGTAAAATCTCTTTTAAGTTGCTACTTGACTTTGTTCTGAGCCTGTATCAGGGGGCTTCGTTTGAAGAATGAGTAACACTATATGGATAAGCATACTGAATTTGCATTTCTGACGTTGTCCTAATATTCTAAGAGATCTGAGGAGCCTGGAAAGATAAAATCAGGCCTCAATCTTCTCTAATATTCTTTCTATAATGTATGCATACATTTTATATAGAGAGGACTGGGAGTAAAGTTTTTCTGGAAAGACCTCACTAAATGATGCTTTCACAACTGATCTGGTTTCTTCAACTTTGCACTCAAACCGCCATGCAGCAGCTCAGGAGCAATATAATTGGATATGGTCTTGGTTTGCTAATTCACAGCCTAAGACTCAGGATCAAACAACAGCAGTGACAGGTAAACTCTTGCATCTCTTGCGTCTCTGTTGTCTTGAATGCCAAGCCTTTCAGTATTAAGGGAAAGACCTCTTTATTATGTCAGAATTTCCTACTGATGCTCTGTCACCATCCTTAGGGAGAACAGAATCTGGCACTATTTTGTTTAATAGTGAGGCCAGTGGACCTGGGACATGACTGGATTCTGCTCAATGTCCTACTTGTTTTCCTTCTGGCAACATGCACTTAGAATCAGAATTATTTTTCCTTCAGATCTTTGATTAAGAGATTCAATCAGAACACGTCCTCTTAAAAGAAGTCTGTTAGAAAATGCATACTCCTAGTTTCTGCTGATCTAATTAACACAGACAATAATAATAACAGAGGATAATACTGATTTACAGATGGAAAGTGTAGGCCCCGGACAATTGTTTGGATATCTGCTATCTCAGCTGTAAAGTGTAGGAAGTGACCTGTGCTTGATGTCAAAATCTAGGTTTCTAACAAGTTCCCTGGATGTTTGACTATTCATTCTAAGTAGCTATAAAGTGTTTTGACTTACGAGTTTTTGTGAGAAAAGATTCCAAGTCTGTAACAATGGAATATTGTTAGCATATCTTCATTTACTAACTTTTGTTGTTGGAGGATATGACCATATTTCAAAATAATGAGAACTTTTTTAATTCAGAAGAAGAGTTATAAAAAAAGATCCTTTACATTTGCTTAGCTTATAAGACTAAATAAACTGTATTTTTTATTTTGACAAATATTCTTATAAGGAAAATAGTACTGATATTATGTTATGATTGCATATGATAGTGATTAAGATAACGTTGGAGGGGTGGGGAAGAGATTGAATGCAGAATTTTTAAAATGGTATTTTTAAAATGTTTACAAGGTTTATTTTCATCAGACAAATGTTGTGAAGGAAAAGGTCTTATACTTCTTCTTGCACCATTTCTGGGCTTTCTTGATAGCTAGAAAAAAGAAATCTAATTCGCCTTACTATTGTATTTGGGGATTTAATGATGGTTTCAGCCTCTCTGCTTGAACTTTTCTCAGCTTTTGAATCTACTGTTTTCTGGCACTAGAGGTAAAGAATTTGCCTGCCATTGCTGGAGACATAAGAGATGTGGGTTCGACCTCTGGGTTGGGAAGATCCCCTGGGGAAAGAAATGTCAACCCAGTCCAGTATTCTCACCTGGGAAATCCCATGGAGAGAGGAGCTTGGTGTGCTACAGTCCATAGGGTCGCAAAGAGTTAGACACTACTGAAGTGATGAGTTAGCACATGGCACTATTTTCTACTATGCTTCTGACAAACATCATGGCTACAGAAACGGCAGTCTTTGGAAGTTTCCAATCAAGACTCTGGCTTCTAGTCTTGTTAGTGAGATCATTGGGTCACTTCAGTTTGTCTTTCTTGATTGAGTATTCTGTTTTCAAAAACTGAGTCTCAAAATGTTCTGTTCTGCTTTGCAAAATCTAACATTGATGTACAAGTAACCATGGGCAATGCTGTTTGGGAATTTGGACTCTAACTGGAGAAAAGTGCAGTGGCATCTCTTTCCGGCTTTCTCCTCAGCTGCCCGTCTGCCACGTGTCTGATATCGTTGGGACTCTGTCTCTGAGGCTGCGGGCAGACGTATCACACCCTAGATTCTTGGAGGGTGATATTGGTTGACCAAGATAGAGGGTAGAAGGTGAAGGGCTGGAACTCTGAAAAGCTGGATTTTAGAAGCACAGACCGTCACATGCGGTGGCTGTTCAGTCGCCCAGTTGTGTCCGACTCTGCAAGTCCATGGACTGCAGCACACCAGGCCTCCCTGTCCCTCACCATCTCCCAGAGTTTGCCCAAGTTCATGTCCATTGCACTGGTGCTACCATCCAGCCATCTCATCCTCTGACGCCCTCTTCTCCTTCTGCCTTCACTCTTTCCAAACATCAGCCTCATATACGGAAAGGATCAATGTCTTGTTCAGTCACCATTTCTAATCATCTAATCTCATACACAATTTCTCTGCAAAATGATCTTTCTGATGGTGAGGGATATAATACTTTCTGTAAAAGCTCATTGGTGGATAGTTCTGATTATCAACTTTTTAATTTTTATTTATGTATTTATCTGTTTAGCTGCTCGAAGTCTTCTTTGTTTTACACAGGCTTTCTCTGGTTGCGGCAAGCAGGGGCTACTTTTGGTTGCGGAGTGAGGGCTTATCATCAGTTTTCTGGCTGTATGCTAAAATAATGCTGGGAACTGCAGCGTAGCTTTCATCTGTGTTCAGAGTTACAGAAATAAAATGCTAGAGAAGATCAGACCTAATAGCTGGATGAATAGCAAATTGTGAATACAACTGAGGGATTTTTAGAAATGATTGACATGTGTTTAGATTCCAAGGTATTACTGAAGGTGGCTTAACAAATAGGCACGTGTGAAACTTTTTTATTCTGTTCTTGACAGCCTAGCTTTCATGGCATATGCTTAATAATAAATGCATCTGAAAGCATGGGGGAGTTTATTGACCTTTTTCTCTTTTACTTCTTTGCTGAGGTTATGTCTATATTTATTCTTTTAACTTTCTTGAAAAGAATATTCCACTGTAAAGATCATACCCGATTGTCTTTAGATCTATACATTAGCTTGAGACCAGAATATAACAATTTGGGGTATAGAAGTCAAATCTCTCACTTCTCTCTTATAATCTTGGGAATTTGATATACATTCTGTACCTGTTTTTCTCCCTCTGTGAAATGGATCACTTGGCATTCAGCTCAGCTACTAACGCAAGTCACCACAACAGGTACGGATTCAAGTATCATCTCAGCAGGCTGGGAGCCAACTGAAGAAAATGAAGATGAAAGAGACAGACACCCCAGTTATTCTGGATCAGGCATTGATGATGATGAAGATTTTATCTCCAGCACCAGTAAGAATAATCAATTCCTATAGAACCATCTGTGCCAGGCTTATCAATTAATCTGAGTGATGCCCGATAGTATCTTTCTTGGGAAATAGTTAATATGAGAAATGAGCATAAGCCTGTGATCACAGGTTAGTTAGTTATGCCTTGATGAGATTATAAAGGAAGAAACTGATTTTTTTTTAATGGAAGCCAAAATCTTTTATAAAATTCTTAATTCCGCATGTAAATCCTTCCTGTTTTGTTTATTAATGTGTTAAAGCTAAGCTATAACATAACAGTGCCAATTATTAAAGACATACAGTGAAGCCATTGCATCATAGTATCCAAGTTTGTGACAGTTATAAAACTTTTTTGAGAATAGAGATGGAAATTGAGCTGAAAGATCCTTTAAAAAATCAAAAATTGGTCTAATACTCTGCCAGATAACTGAGTTTCCTATACTTACCTGTTCATGAGCTAAGATATTGCTGAACAAGATGAGATTGCTGAAACTGACTCCATCATAGCCCTGCCTTTTTTTTTTTTTTGAGAGTAGATGTGCCTTTGGGGTGCTAAATGAGCTCTCTCAGGTGACCGAAGTCCAGTCTGTCCTATTTTAACCTGAGAGCTTCATCCCCCAAAGTATAGCATCCCAAGAGGAAGGGGTCCAAAAGAATAGCTTAGACCTGAAGGCAGTTGAGTATATGATATCAGTACAACAAATACTTGAGGTCAACTATATGCCTTATATCTAAGCTGTATTCCTTAGCTGGACACCCCTGCAGAGCTTAGAAACTAACAAGGGAGCTCTCTTTAGTAACTTCAGAAAAAATACCAAATACCCTCAAAACACTGGAGCTTTACTATTGTACTATCTGTTGGGTTCAGGATAGAGCCAGATCTTCTAGGTTGGGCATCGGGAAAGCTGTGGTCTTGATACCTGAGAAACTAAACTCTCTTAAATGGCAGGCCAAACAGATCAACCTGAAAATAAATTGTATGCTCAGGCTCCAGTGGGGGAGCTTCCCTTGATATTGTTTCATGTCTGCAGCGTATTTTTCCATTTCAACTCACTTTTCTTTTTGGCACCTATGCACTTAACTGAGCTGGATGCCCACTTCCTTCTATTGGGATATGATAACTGCCAGTTTTCATACTAATTGAGAATGTAGTTCATGATTTTACCTGATTTTATTAACTTGTGAAATAGAATCCAATAGTATTATCATTCTGAAGAGTTTTGTATTATTTGGGTATCAAAATAAAGTTTGAGAGAATTAGGATGGATTTGCAAATAACCTTTCC
>SJYW01057380.1:361646-384383 GCA_006410735.1 Raphicerus campestris | reverse complement strand
ACACACACACACACACACACACACACATCTGGTTGTCTCTCAGCTTTCTCCTGTTTGCTTAAAGCTCATCTTTCTCCAGTTAGTTACTGCCTGTCTTCCTGTTTCCCAATTTCCATAATTTTATTGTTGTGTCTCCCCTTCGGACTTCCCTGGTGGCTCAGACGGTAGTTCTTATCTGAGCTAATACATTAAAGAAAGAAATATATGTTAAAGAAAGAAAGAAAAACCCAATAAAGCAAGCAAATCAAAACACCTCTTTGAGTGCATCATGTTAAGTCGTTGGCAGTCGTGTCTGACTCTGTGTGACCCCGTGGTCTGCAGCCTGGTGGCTCCTCTGGCCATGGGATTCTCCGGGCAGGGGTGCTGGAGTGTGTTGCTGTGACCTCCTCCTGGGGATCTTCCCAACCCAGGGATCCAGTCCTCATCTCTTATGTCTCCTGCATTGGCAGATGGTTTCTTTACCACTAGTGCCACCTGGGAAGCTCAAATACCTCTTCACTGTCATCTTAATGGGATTTTGGGAGATAACAAAAGTAAATGCATTTGTTTAATCCATCACCTTTACCAAAAACCAATACAATATTGTAAAGTAAAATAAAATAAAATCTGAAAAATAAAAAAATAAAGTTAAAGCTTTTAATCTAGAGTTCATGGGCTTCCAGTAGGATCAATGATCAGCTGTAAGGTATTCAAGAGCCACCAGAAAAAAAAAATACAAAACTTTGAAAGCATGTGTGTATAGGCTCCCTTTTTTGAGGACAGCGGCTGTAACTTACATTAGATTTTCAAAGAAGCATATGACTCAAAATGATTTTTAAAAATCTTAACTGGCTTAGAGGTTTATCCTGATGATTTTTGCCATTCTTCAGGGAAACAGTCTGGACTCAAGTCTAACTTAAGAATCAAGTGGGAGATTTCAAAATTGCAAAATGACAGTTTTTGCAATTGCCTTCCTCTAATTTGAATAGAATCCAGAATTTCTCTAACTTGGGAAGTTTTTGTTTCCTTTCTGAAAACGCATTCTGTATGAGAATTAAAAGTGACAGAAAGTGATAAATGTATTCTTGAGAAATCTTTTATCTGATTTCAACAGTTGCAAACACACCCTTTGCAAAGTTCCTGCTCAAGTATAAAGCTTGACTTGAGATTAATGAATGTGGGCGGAACTTGGAAATGCTAGTTGTCATTACAAGCTTCCTCAGGTAAAATGACAAAAAGATCCAAAAGTTACAAGCAAGCACCTCTAAAGATACTCCAAAAAATAAATGAATGAAAGCAACTTTATGAAGTGCTACATAGAAGGCTTCCAGTTCGTGGCTGGGTCACCTAATCAAGCGGATGTAAAATCTCTTTTAAGTTGCTACTTGACTTTGTTCTGAGCCTGTATCAGGGGGCTTCGTTTGAAGAATGAGTAACACTATATGGATAAGCATACTGAATTTGCATTTCTGACGTTGTCCTAATATTCTAAGAGATCTGAGGAGCCTGGAAAGATAAAATCAGGCCTCAATCTTCTCTAATATTCTTTCTATAATGTATGCATACATTTTATATAGAGAGGACTGGGAGTAAAGTTTTTCTGGAAAGACCTCACTAAATGATGCTTTCACAACTGATCTGGTTTCTTCAACTTTGCACTCAAACCGCCATGCAGCAGCTCAGGAGCAATATAATTGGATATGGTCTTGGTTTGCTAATTCACAGCCTAAGACTCAGGATCAAACAACAGCAGTGACAGGTAAACTCTTGCATCTCTTGCGTCTCTGTTGTCTTGAATGCCAAGCCTTTCAGTATTAAGGGAAAGACCTCTTTATTATGTCAGAATTTCCTACTGATGCTCTGTCACCATCCTTAGGGAGAACAGAATCTGGCACTATTTTGTTTAATAGTGAGGCCAGTGGACCTGGGACATGACTGGATTCTGCTCAATGTCCTACTTGTTTTCCTTCTGGCAACATGCACTTAGAATCAGAATTATTTTTCCTTCAGATCTTTGATTAAGAGATTCAATCAGAACACGTCCTCTTAAAAGAAGTCTGTTAGAAAATGCATACTCCTAGTTTCTGCTGATCTAATTAACACAGACAATAATAATAACAGAGGATAATACTGATTTACAGATGGAAAGTGTAGGCCCCGGACAATTGTTTGGATATCTGCTATCTCAGCTGTAAAGTGTAGGAAGTGACCTGTGCTTGATGTCAAAATCTAGGTTTCTAACAAGTTCCCTGGATGTTTGACTATTCATTCTAAGTAGCTATAAAGTGTTTTGACTTACGAGTTTTTGTGAGAAAAGATTCCAAGTCTGTAACAATGGAATATTGTTAGCATATCTTCATTTACTAACTTTTGTTGTTGGAGGATATGACCATATTTCAAAATAATGAGAACTTTTTTAATTCAGAAGAAGAGTTATAAAAAAGATCCTTTACATTTGCTTAGCTTATAAGACTAAATAAACTGTATTTTTTATTTTGACAAATATTCTTATAAGGAAAATAGTACTGATATTATGTTATGATTGCATATGATAGTGATTAAGATAACGTTGGAGGGGTGGGGAAGAGATTGAATGCAGAATTTTTAAAATGGTATTTTTAAAATGTTTACAAGGTTTATTTTCATCAGACAAATGTTGTGAAGGAAAAGGTCTTATACTTCTTCTTGCACCATTTCTGGGCTTTCTTGATAGCTAGAAAAAAGAAATCTAATTCGCCTTACAATTGTATTTGGGGATTTAATGATGGTTTCAGCCTCTCTGCTTGAACTTTTCTCAGCTTTTGAATCTACTGTTTTCTGGCACTAGAGGTAAAGAATTTGCCTGCCATTGCTGGAGACATAAGAGATGTGGGTTCGACCTCTGGGTTGGGAAGATCCCCTGGGGAAGGAAATGTCAACCCAGTCCAGTATTCTCACCTGGGAAATCCCACGGAGAGAGGAGCTTGGTGTGCTACAGTCCATAGGGTCGCAAAGAGTTGGACACTACTGAAGTGATGAGTTAGCACATGGCACTATTTTCTACTATGCTTCTGACAAACATCATGGCTACAGAAATGGCAGTCTTTAGAAGTTTCCAATCAAGACTCTGGCTTCTCGTCTTGTTAGTGAGATCATTGGGTCACTTCAGTTTGTCTTTCTTGATTGAGTATTCTGTTTTCAAAAACTGAGTCTCAAAATGTTCTGTTCTGCTTTGCAAAATCTAACATTGATGTACAAGTAACCATGGGCAATGCTGTTTGGGAATTTGGACTCTAACTGGAGAAAAGTGCAGTGGCATCTCTTTCCGGCTTTCTCCTCAGCTGCCCGTCTGCCACGTGTCTGATATCGTTGGGACTCTGTCTCTGAGGCTGCGGGCAGACGTATCACACCCTAGATTCTTGGAGGGTGATATTGGTTGACCAAGATAGAGGGTAGAAGGTGAAGGGCTGGAACTCTGAAAAGCTGGATTTTAGAAGCACAGACTGTCACATGTGGTGGCTGTTCAGTCGCCCAGTTGTGTCCGACTCTGCAAGTCCATGGACTGCAGCACACCAGGCCTCCCTGTCCCTCACCATCTCCCAGAGTTTGCCCAAGTTCATGTCCATTGCACTGGTGCTACCATCCAGCCATCTCATCCTCTGACGCCCTCTTCTCCTTCTGCCTTCACTCTTTCCAAACATCAGCCTCATATACGGAAAGGATCAATGTCTTGTTCAGTCACCATTTCTAATCATCTAATCTCATACACAATTTCTCTGCAAAATGATCTTTCTGATGGTGAGGGATATAATACTTTCTGTAAAAGCTCATTGGTGGATAGTTCTGATTATNCGGGGAATAAAGTTGCATAAAGGTGCCAAGTACCCTTTCTAGTTTCAATAGAGAAAGTGGGATTTCTCTCAAGATGATGCAGCAGAAAAGGGCCTCATCTCTCATTGAGGGGAGAATCTGGTGGTTTTTCTCGGGTTGTGGTGGGAAGCTTGGGATTCCTCTTGAGTTGTGAAGGGTACTTCGGGGACCACCTAGTGTTGCCTCAGGGAAGTCAGGTCTCTATTTTGCGTTGTGAGGGGCATCTCATGATTCATCTTGAGTCGCTGCAGGGGAAATGGGCCTCATGTCACACGGAGGGATGTATCTTGTGGTATTTCTCAAGTTGCGGCCTGAAACTTTAAATTCTTCTCGAGTTGTGATAGGGACCTCAGGGAACCTCTCCAGTTGCCTCAGGGTAGTCTAGTCTCCTTTTGAGTTGCAATGTGGTGCACAGAATTGCTCTCGAGTCACTGCAGGGGAAAGGGCCTCATCTAGTGGTGGGTTGGAATATCATGGTGTTTCTCAAGTTGTGACCTGACGCTTCGGATTCCTCTCGAGTTGTGATGGGGACCTCAGGGTAGCTCTTGTCTTGCCTGAGTTTAGTCAAGGCTCCTTTCGAGGTGCGAGGGTTGGGCAGGATTGCTCTCAAGTCACTGAGGGGGAAATGGGCCCTATCTCACATTGAGGGGAAAATCTTGCGGTGTTTCTCGAGTTGCAGTGGGAAGCTTTGTGTTGCTCTTGAGTTTCGAGGGTAACCTCAGCGACACAATCATTTTGCCTCAGGGAATTCAGGCCTAGTTTCAAGTTATCAAGGCCACCTCGGGATTCCTCTCAAGTCACTAAAGGGATATAGGAGCTCACTTCAGGTTGAGGTGGGAATCAGGGTTCTGATCCAGTTGTGACAGGGATCTAGGGGTTCCTATCAAGTTTCAACAGGGGACTCAGCCCTAGGTTCGTGTTGAGTCATGGAACTTGATTTTTCCAGAGTAAAAAGGGTGTCAGGCTTCCTGTCGAGTTGAGGGAGGGATGTGAGTCTTTTTCTAGAGGTACAACAGGGGGAGTCAGACCTCCATTTGAGTTGTGAAGGCATACTTGGGGTTCCATTCGAGTCAGTGTAGGGGAATCAGGCCTTATCTCGAGTTGAGGTGGTACTTGCCATCATTTCTACATGCAGCACGAACCACAGGCTTCCTCTAGAATTTCAATAGTTGAGGCAAGCCTTCTCTTGAGATATGAAGGGAACATCGGGATTATTCTCAAGATGAAGCAGAGGAATTGGCCCTCAGTCAAGATGAGGCAGTGAACATGGGGTTCTCGATTTGTTGTGGGATTGTGAGGTGGCAACAGGTATCATGGAAAACCTTTTAAGTTGCTAAAGGGAATCGAGACACCTTTCCAGTTTCGAGAGGAAACATGGGGTTGCTCTCAAGGCGCTGCAGGGGAAAAGGTCTTAATCTTGCTTACAAGCAGGAATCTCATGGTTTCTCGAGTTGCCGCGAGAAGATTGGGGTTCCTCTCGGGATGCCACGCGTAACTCAGGGGAACCTCTCGTGATGCCTCAGGGAAGTCAAGTCCCCTTTAGAGTTGCAAGGAGGAAAAGAGGGTTGCTCTTGACTCGCTGCAGGGGAATCGGGCCTCATCTTGCATTCAGCAGGGAATCTCGTGATGTTTCTCGAGTTGTGGAAAGCCACAACTGGGCTCCTCTCGAGTATTGACGTGGTATTCTTGGAACCTGGCATATTGCCTCAGGCAAGTCAGGCCTCCGTTCAGGTTCTGAGGGCCATCTTGGGATTCATTTGAGTCGCTGAAGGGACATATGGACTCATGTCAGGTTGTGGCGGGAATCAGGCTGTTCTCAAGATGCAAAAGGGATCTCGGATTTCCTACTGAGTTTAAACAGGGATGTCAGGCCTCGGCTCGTGTTGAGGCATGGAACTCCACTTTCCAATTGAATTGGAAAAGGGGGTGTAAAGCCTCCTGTGGAATTAACGTGGGGAATTTTGGCTTTTTGTAGAGGTGCAACAGGGAGTCAGACCTTCCTTCGTGCCATTAGGGGATACTCAGGGTTCCATTTGAGTCTTTTCAGGGGAATGAGGCTTTATCTAGGATTGAGGGGGAAGTCGGTGTCCTTTCTACTTGCAGCAGGAACCACAGAGTTCCTCTGGGGTTCCAGTAGGGAGGACAGGCCTCTTCTTGAGGTGTTAGTGGAAATTTGGGATTCCTCTAAGTTGAAGCAGTAGAACTGGTGCTAATCTCAAGAGGAGGCGAGGAAAACAGGGTCTTTTTGAGTTGTGGTGTGCAACTCAGGGTTCCTCTCGAGTGGTGATGGGTATCTCAGAGAACCTCTTGAGTTGTGTAAAAGAAGTCAAGCCTCCTTTTGAGTTTCAAAAGGGTATAGTGGATTGTTCTCGAGGCACTGCAGGGGGAAAGGGCCTCATCTCACGTTTGCAGTGTTGGTGGTTATGGTGGGAGGATCCTGTTTTTCTGGAATTCCAGCAGGAAGCTTGGGGTTCCTTTAGATTTCTGAAGATGAACCTAGGGAATCTCGAGTGTTGCCTCAGGAAGTCAAGTTTCCTTTCAAGTTGCGAGCCGGTCTGTGGATTGCTCTCAAGTCACTGCAGGGTAAATGGGCCTCATTTCCCACTGAGGCGTGTATCTCATGATATTTCTCAAGTTGCAGCCTGAAGCTTTGTGTTCCTCTCGATTTGTGACAGGCACCTCAGGGAACCTCTACTTTTTCTTTTTTAAAACTTTATTTTACTTTACAATACTCTATTGGTTTTGCCATACATCGATATGAATCTATCATGGGTGTACATGTGTTCCCAATCCCGAATCCCCCTCCCACTCCCTCCCTATACCATCTCTCTGGGTCATCCCAGTGCACGAGCCCCAAGCATCCTTTATCCTGCATCGAACCTAGACTGGCGATTGATTTATTATATGCTATTTTACATGTTTCAATGGCATTCTCCCAAATCATCCCACCCTCTTCCTCTCCCGCAGAGTCCAAAAGACTGTCCTATATATCTGTGTCTCTTTTACCGTCTCACATACAGGGTTATCCTTACCATCTTCCTAAATTCCATATATATGTGTTAGTATACTGTATTGGTGTTTTTCTTTCTGGCTTACTTCACTCTGTAAAATCGGCTCGTTTCATCCACTTCATTAGAACTGATTCCAATGTATTCTTTTTAAAGGCTGAGTAAGGCTATGGCTTTTCCAGTAATCAAGCATGGATGTAAGAGTTAGACTGTGAAGAAGGCTGAGTGCTGAAGAATTGATGCTTTTGAACTGTGGTGTTGGAGAAGACTCTTCAGAGTCCCTTGGACTGCAAGGAGATCCAACCAGTCCATTCTGAAGATCATCCCTGGGATTTCTTTGGAAGGAATGATGCTAAAGCAGAAACTCTAGTACTTTGGCCACCTCATGCAAAGAGTTGACTCATTGGAAAAGNTTTTTTTTTCCCCTCCCTCTGAATAACCTGTTAACTTCAAGAATGTTTTGGCCAATGCAAGGGTAAAATGAGGGCAGTAAGTTTTATTTTTTTAAACCTCTTTGCTGTTGTCAAGTCACACATGTTATTTTCTAAAATAGTGAAATAAACTAGTTTTACAAGTTGCAAACTGTACTTCAGCCTGGCAAGTTTATACAGTCTGTTTTTCCCTTTTTTATTGATGTATAATGTATGTACAGTATTTAACACTCATTTTCTTGATGAACAGAACTTCAGTGTTAGTCACACTGTATGAAAATGTCAATGGCTTTCTGATTCTTTCCAAAGGCACCCTGGTACAATTTTATTTCATTCATTTTGTCCTTCTTAAAGCTAGACAATCACAACATTGAGTGCTTGAAATTTTAAGCCTGTCACACACTCTTACAATGCCAAACACTGGTTAGAAAGGTTTTAGATAATGTCAGACGTTGGCTAGAAGAGTTTTCTTCCACTGAATTAAATTTCTTAAAACGTGATTTTGACAATTTTAGATGCTCCATAGACATGACCTTGTAATATGTCAGTGGAATAGCATCTCAGTCATTCCCAGCGTCTTTCGTGCTGGGCAGAGTCACTGCTGGTACATTTCCGGTGTGTGAGGTGTTGAGTCATGTGACCACTATTTGAGAAGTCTCCCTACTAGGCTGGTCTCATCAGAGATTGTTATAGAATATACTCCTCCCCCTCAAATCACTGAAGACAATCCCTAAAAAGGGATTGTCCCTTTTTTAAAAATAAAAAAGTTATTTTTGAATGAACAGTTTTTTCAGGCAGGATATGTGAGGCCATAAACTCTAGTAAAACAAGAATAGTACTAGGAATTCGTAGACTGTGATCTAGTTATAACTTTGTGCCCATCTGGCTATGTGATTTTGAGCAAATCACAACTTCTTTGGGCCCCAGTTTTCTCACCTGAAAGACTAAAGGATTTAGACTAAAGTCTAAAGACTAAAGGCCATCTGATTTCTAATATCCCTTTCAGAGTTACCAGCGGTCTCTCTCTTTCTTGCTGTCCCTTTCTGCCTCCTGTCCTACCTGTACATGTGTTTAAGGTAGAAAGCCATGTGTTGGTAAGGAAAGTAATTGAACAGTAACAGCTCACTATGGACGTTCTTCTCACAGCCCAGGCACCCACTACTAGTACAGCAGAGGAAGCAGCTACCCAGAAAGAGCAGTGGCTTGAGAATGGAAGGCCTGGGGAATATCCCCAAACGCCAGGAGAAGACTCTCATTCAACAGCAGGGACACCTGGTAATGCATGGCTTCACAGGCAGACTTGGGTGAAAATTTCCTCGGGTGTTAAATGCTGGGCATTGAGGACAGTGAACAAGAAGAGTTGGAAAGAATTGTCACAAGATGTTACAGTCCCTTAATCAATGACCATGCAGTCAACACAGAGCCAGCCTTCAAGTGCTCATAATAAATCCCCTGAACAGAAATGGATATATATAGGCACAGAAGGGAGACACAGAATATGTGCTTGCATGTGTCACTTTCAGATCTAATGTTGGCATCCCCTGGGGAGACTGTCCAAGAGACTCTGATCGTATGAAATATTACCTTTTCTTTTGTAAAGGAATCTTCTCCATGACGTGGGTGCAGGCTTTACAACACAGGTCTATAAAATACTGGGCTTGTTAGAAGGCTTTTGGTCAGAAAAAGCTCAGTAGTTGAAAAAAAGGGACCAGACATTTTGAGACAAACACCGGTCTGGTGTCATTTGGCCTTTTGTCATGTTTATTTGGAGATTTCTCCTCGAATAGACAATAGTTTCTTCTTAAATTAAAAAAAAAAAAAAAGCCTCTATACTTGAACTGTGGGACTGGGGAGACTGGAGTCAAATCTTGTCATCTCTTGTCATTTCTAAGCGTTGCCTGATAAGTTCACTCTGCCAGCTCCTATGTGTGTGTGACAGAAGCCTTGAAATGCATCCTACCTTGTAAAAAAAATGTGAATTCCATATGCTTACTTGATAGCTGTGGGAAATATTGCTGTGTTTTCATTTACAATATAGGATATAACGCATGCCTTTCTTCCGGTGTGTGGCAGCTTCTGAATTCATAGCTGTCAGGGTGGTGGATTCAGGGACTGGCTATATGATGTGGGTGTTGCCAAGGGGCCACTCTTGTCATCTTTTCTACCTCTGCGTCTTCATTGGCTCAGAATGAAGCCAAAGCACGCACTGCATTCTTAGGTCGCTTGTGCCATAAATCTCACTATTGGGTGGTACTGCTTCTTCTAATGGAGTCCATTCATGCTTTAGAGATGAATGGCATTGACTTTCCTGTCTGTCTGGGGGCTGGGGAAGCTGTTGCCTGACTCCTTCCCTGCATCACTGCTGGCCTCACGTGCATGTCACCGGGACGCAGTTGTCTAGGATGGTCTCATGTGTTTGGACTACTGCACTTCCTCCTTCCAGGGATGGTGGCAGCGTGGTGTGGGTGAAGAGCTATTTCTCCTCCATCTTTACTATAACTTCTCATCTACCCACTAGAGAAGTTATTAGTGCTTTTGCATCCTCTAGTTCACATGCTGATTGCTAGGGAAAATGAGCATGAGTGAAACTGCATCTGCTAAAACATTCTGCATTTATGCAACTTCCCGGCCCTCTAGACCCAGAAGACCCTTTCATTGTCTTGAGTAGAGAATATAGTCTTTAAAAAAAATGAGTGTATCCCTGTCCAGATGCTAACTAACAGTTTGATAATTGCTTAAACTGCATAGTCACAACAGCCTCAACGCATGTCAGCCATCCCCATCAAAGAGCGACAGCGCAGAGCCAAGAGGACAGTTCTTCAACTTACTTCTTCGACCCAGTCTCGCATCCAATGGGGCGAGGTCATCAGACAAAAGGAAGGATGGGTAATAATCTCTGAGCTCTTTTATATATTACGTTTTAGAAAGCCACCCAATAGCTGTTTCCCTAGAAGTACCCCTTTGGCTTTAGACCAGTCTACTTTCCTGAAGAGCTTTGTTTCTTCCAAAATTAGTTTTCTTAGTAAGACTGATCTGCATATACATCTGAATCTGAAGTCTTGGGTGAGAGCGGAGAATTTGGCAGGAGAGTAAAGAAGGATTAGTCCTGAAATGATGGGGATGGAAGTCATTTTCTCTGAAGAGGAGCAGTCTCAAGATTTCTTTTCCATATACTTCTAAGTGCAGGGTTTTAAAAAGAATGAAGTGATAGATCCAGTGACTCTTTCCATTATAGACTCATGATAAAACTTATCTTTGGTAGAGAAATGTTAGAGGTCAAAGATTCCAAACAAGTAACTAAAAGACTCTGGAAAATTGTGTGAATTACTCTTGGAAACTTAGAAATAAAATACACTACTCGGTGACTTAGGATTTGCGCCATCCTTGGCCCTCCATAAATGTTTGTGAATTTAAAGCATGGACAGCTTTTATACAGGATGGAATCATTGTTTTCTTAATTAGCATTCTTATTTACCTATTGGAGAAGGAAATGGCAACCCACTCCAGTATTCTTGCCTGGAAAATCCCTTGGGCAGAGGAGCCTGGTGGGCTACAGTCCGTGGGGGTCGTGGTGAGTCAGACACGACTTAGTGAGTAAACAGCAGTTTACCTATATGCAATTCAAAAACAGAATTAAACAAGAAAGAGTGAGAAAAAGACTAGCTGGAGCTTGGCAACAGTGGAAGATTATTATTGTATTTGACAAAATTTTAAATTTAAAAGAAATGTTTCCTTTTAACAGAACCAGATGACAGCTTTCCTGAGAGAATCTGTAAGAATTGGTAGCAAGTAGTGCCCCTCTTTTCCCAGTGTTTACCAAGGAGAAGAATCCATGTTCTGTATTAAATCCATGAATAGAATTGTGCAATTTTATTAATTTTTTAAAATTTAACAAGATGTCTTGATCACAGGCATGTAACATTCCACAAAGGGAGATCAACGAAGAGAACAAATTAGTGATAGGAATTTTCAGTCATAGTTTCAAATATATTTCTGGATCCAAACTCCCAAGGGTATGCACTGCACAAGACTTATTGAAGTCAGTTCTCAGAATGCAATCTAATGTCTCTCAGTATTAAGTTAAGCAAGGTTATCTCCAAAATGAATCCAGTAGTTTCTGTGGTCTCATTTCTCCAGAACATCGTAACTATGTTGTACCCAAATATTAGTGATCATATACCCCTTAGAGTATAACTATTTTAAATATCTGCAAAGTAGTTGTACTTAATGTTCAATGCATTATGGAGACACACGGTGTGCAGTTAATTCACGGTCCGTGTTCTTAAAGTAGAGCTTCCCAGGTGGCGCTGGTGGTAAAGAACCCACCTGCCAATGTGAGAGATAAAAGAGACGTGAGTTTGATCCCTGGGTCAGAAAGATCCTCTGGAGGAGGAAATGGCAACCCACTTTGTATTCTTGCCTGGAGAATCCCACAGACAGAAGAGTCTGGTAGGCAACAGTCCATAGGTTTGCAAAGAATCGGACATGACTGAAGCGACTTAGCAGTCACATGCATGCTCTTAAGGAACTTAAAGCTAGGAAAAAGCTTCAAAACAGATCTAATAGTGTGAGAGAGTAAGTAATAGATGTCAAATGAACATTGCTTGCAATAAACACAAAGGAAATTTTGAGGATCCCTTGGACAACCTCAGAGAAAGGTAGATTGGATCTGGTTTTTGAAAAATGGAAAAAAAAAATCTAGTTAGTCAGAGAAAGGAAGTAGGGGAATTTTTTAGTTTTTTTTTTAGGGAAAGAAACACATATAAGGAGAGATGTAAAAGAAAGAAAGCCAAGAAATGAATTTGGCAGAGTGAGTGGATGCACATGTCACAAAGAAAGATGAGGGTGAATGGTGAGGTTGGGGCCATTATGTTCTACGGCCGAAGTGCCACCTGTAGACCCAAACACGCATTTTATGCACATGCTGGCTGGGGGCTCTGATGATACCCATTGTGGAAAACCAAGCCAGTGAAAGAGCTTCAGAATCAATGTTGTCTTCATATTGATGAACAGATAGGGTTTTCATCAAATTGATGATGTCAAGAATGTTATAATTGGCTTCAACCACAGAATGGCGTCACACCTCTTAAAGGATTCTACTTATAAAAGGAAAGATGAACAAGAGTGTCTAGAACCATCAGTAGGCTGGACATATTCTGGGAGAACATCCATTTGGGATTTTGATTTGGATTAGCCAGACTTTGCTCTTTTTTAGCGATTACCACTACTACTATTATTTTACAATAATAGAGTCAGCCACATTTTGTTCTATGAAGACCCTGATGTGCAGTGGAAAGGCTACAGTGTAGATGTGGGTCCCTAATATTCCAGTGTTCCCCTCTGCAGTCATCTGGAACAGATTAAATCTCTCCAGAGGCAGCAGAGTGGGTGGACTTTGAATCCAAGAATCGGCAATAGTGACGGTGTTTATGGCTTGTGTGGCCTCTTTCACTCGGGACTTATTATTTCAGCAGAAATTTGTGATAGTTATTAGAAACAACTTCTATAAATATTTCAGTGAAATTTCTATGTAGTTCAACATTATACACGTTATATTCCAAAGACACCTCTTACGTATGTGTGTGGAGGGTTCATTGACATCTAATGCTTCTTATTCTTTGCCCTAGAAATCCCCATGGCTTCCATCTAGATAGTATGGGATGATGATTTTATTTGTACTTTCAGTTCATGGAGCAAAACAGGAGAAAATGAGGGAAGAGGACTGTAACAACATTTTTTTTTTGCCAAGTCAAGATAGTGTGGCAAAATGGTGCCCGAACCAGTGCAGTTCATCTTTTACCCACACGTCAGGTCACTGGCTTACCCCGTGTCTCGGCAGTACACAAGGCAACTGCCAATTCAGTAGACACAAGAGAGGCAGGTTTGATCCCTGAGTCTCTTAGATCCCCTGGAGGAGGGCATGGCAACCCGCTCCAGTATTCTTGCCTGGAGAATTCCATGGACTGAGGAGCCTGGTAGGCTGCAGTCCATGGGGTCTCACAAGACTGAAGCAGCTGGGCACGCACTCATGCATAGATCATGTGTATAGAACAGGACAAGTCACACATGGGTTATATTTCTGTCCTCTGCAAGGCTTAGGGGGCCCATCATGTACTCATTTAGCATCTTTCCAGACTCAGCCAAAAACAACAAAGATTGTAGCTTTCATACAACTTAGCCTTTAAATGAAAGCCAGTTACTTCTTGAGAGGCCCTTTTGGAGAAATGATCATATATTTCAGTTCTGGAGACATGAATTAGGATGTGCTTTCTTTCCTCTCATGCAGGTTTGAATATAAGAATTATTTATCTCTAGACCAGAAATGACCTTCAGATAGCAGTTAGAAAATAAAGCAATAACACTGATTTAATTCCTTCAGATACAAATACCAGCCCTAGTACAACGCTTCAGCCTTCTGCAGATCCAAACACGAGTTCGGTGGGAGACTTGGACAGGACAGGACCTCTCTCAGTGACAACTCGTAAGGATAAAGATACTCAGCCTCTTGACCTGTATTCTTGCTCCAGCTCTTGCTCTCCTTGGCCCTGATGCAGGGCTTGGTGGTGGTATAGTTCATTCAGTGCTGAGTGGTTCAGCTCAACTCAAAATATCAAATCTGTCATCCTTGTCTTTATTTTCTGGGTGGTTCTTTAAATCTGATTATACCTTCATTTGTGGTGGTTTCCTCTTTAACTTTTTGTTAAAAAGGAAAAGGATGTGGGACTCCATTCCACTTGATTTTCCTGCTCTGAGTAGTTATGTTAGTGAAATTCAAGACCACAGCTAGGGTAGTGGTATCTCTCTGTTTTAACTGACCAGTTCCTTGTGAGTCCCATCTTTCAATCAAGGCAGAAGAGGGGTAGCATTTTTCAGTGGTTGTAAAAAGATGATTTGGGGCTAGATAATCACAGAGAGTAGGGGAATCACATTAGCCCGTAGAGGATGATCAAGACAACTTTTTTGACAATTGACATTGGTGGCAGGGCCCTGGGAATAAAAGAAGAACATTTGCTCATATCTCTTCCTATCACTAAACATCTGGCAGAAACAATGCTAAACTTCTAGTGGCCTTAGCATCCTCCATAGGTGCAGCGAATCCAGAATTACGAGGGCCTCATTTCACTGCTTGCTAGACATACTGGGCAGAGTCTTTTCATGTGAGCCCTTTCAGGAAAAAGGAAAAATCAGCAAGCATATGTTCATTGTCAAGAATGTAAATAACCCAGTAACCAGGCATCGAAGGAGATGCAAATAAGCCTAGAAATGGTCCCTGCCAATGGAGGGTCTTGCAGTCCTACTTTATGTCCCTGTTGACTTTTGCTTTGTTGTGGGGCTTGGGATCTGTTGACTGCCTTTCTCCTGGTTATAATATTTACTGGGTAGTGGACGTGGCTTAGTGGTATGCTTTAGGGTGTGCTTGCCCCTGTAACTCAGAGGTCAGTCCTTTACTTAGAAGAACACAAAATAAATTAACTCAAAACAATGAAAACCATTTCAGATATGGGCAGTGGTTCAACCAGAAAATGATATGTATCAGCGAGGGCCCTGTATTTGCCCAGACAAGCGTTTCCTGGCCTTTTAGTGCATTGATGAGAATCCTCATCCACAAATGAGATCAAAAAGCTAATCATGGGGTACAATAGTGACTTAAGTGTTTCCTTGTGCAAATTTGATCTGAGTTACTTGAGCGGATTATTCTAGATGAACTTCTTCCTCTTTTGTGGTTACAGGTACACTACCTGCTCTGCTGGTGTTTACTTTCCCTATAGTCACATTTCTTGACACACAGTGAAGTTGCTCTTGATGGCTAATAGGAGCACTGGGATTCAAGCATTCTTTTTTCTTTGTTTCTGATTTTTCCTGAGTGACAGGGAGCAATGCTATAATTGGGCCAGGATGATGCAGGGTGGACAGTTTTGGCTTAGATTTCATCTTGGCACTTCACCTTGTTTATTATACAGAAAAACAAAGCCAGCTAAGGGGCAGAGCAGAATTCTGTTGTGCGTTTCTTTCAGTCAGAGGAGAATGGCATGCAAACACTTTGGTATTCCTATGTACCTACCCATCTGACTGTTATCAGATCCTCCCTGTCAGCAGATAACGAAGGATTTGTCTCATGGCCCCAAATTAATACTGGACTCATCCCTCATTGAAACAGAGCAGAGTGATCCTCACAGCTTCTCTCCATCGTATGGCGGCTTAGAAGACGACAAAGGCCACTCAACGACTGCTACTCCAACATCTATCAGTAAGGACTGTAAAGCCCACGTGGCTTCAGCTATTGAAAAGAATCAATAAACCACGGGTGCTTTTGCAGTGTCTTTGGTGAAGGGACATCAGTTGGCCATTGTCATGCTGTTACTCCTGATCAGAAGGTGTGGCTGGTGATGGTTCTCTGACTTTTCTGCTTTGTAGATCTCTTAGAAGCCATTGTATATTGAATGCAAACTATATTTTCTTAATCTTCAAGTTTGGGTTTCTTAAACCCTAGAGTTAGTGACTTTGTTTAAGAGTAACAGATTGCTGGTGTATGATTGGGTGGAAAAATCTGAATTGTAGCACTCTCTATTTTCCTTGCATTAATAATATTATTTTGCCATTTATCCTCTGGACCACAAATCCATGGTGCAGGTGACCAAGAAGCAGTTCAAGGAAAGGAAAGAATAATCAAAGCCTCACATCTGTGAAACTTGCGTTTGCTATCCCAACTGCACAGCCTAATTTTACCTTTCAATTCAGTAACACGTTTTTTCCTCTTCATCAGCAGTGGGTTCAATTGAGTAAGAACTCAAGTAGTACCTGAGTTTCAAGGTAACAATTCTAGAGGCATAAACCGTATTTGAATAACCCAGGCAGATGTTGCAATGAATGTCTCTTCTCGATATTAGGATCGCCACTCTTTTCCATTGAATGATGTCCAGATGGTATTGACTGCAAAATATTGATTCTGTTCAATAGGATGACAGACCGCACTGTCTTTTGCTCCATGTTCACAATTACCAAGTGAAAAGTTTCTGCAGCAATTGCACATGCTGAAGACAAGCATGTTTGGGTAGTGGTCTTACAAATGTGGGTTTACCGTTGATTCCACCTCCACACAGATAGGAACGATGGCAGAAGAGGTGGAAATCTTCCTGAAGATGCAACTACTTCAGTGGAAGGTTACACTCATTCTCCAGATACAAATGAATACACAACCCTCACCCCAGTGACCCCTACTAAGACTGAGTCCCCTGGAGTTACTGAAGTTACTATTGTTGGAGATTCCACCTCTAAGGCTGATCTTACTTTACCAGGTAATTTGGCCATTTGATATCTGGTTTGCTTTCTCTGTAGGAAGAAACAACACATACTTTCATATGGTAAAGAAAGTCTTCTCTGTGGAGACTGTAATTAGATTGATTTGTGTCATGGGAATGGCTTTCATCACAGGTCATCATTCTAATGCAGTAGATTTACTTTAGATGAATAATGCTTTTATTTACCTGGGTAATTTCCATTTATTTTTTGTGACTTGGTTGTTATGGTAGAATTTCTTTCTTTGTCTTATTCCTCACCTTCTGATACATTTAATTGAACCATATGAAATCGACATTTTTGTAAGTAAAAGTAGTCAAGTATCAGTTTCATTTGATTCAGCTAATATATGCTGCTTATGTAAGGTTTTACAGAACTTGTGAATAATTCCCCTATACTAATGTCTTTGCTCTGAAGTTATTTTTTATTGGTGATAGATTGGTGGCTTTTATTTTTGGTGAAGGACTTATGCATACCTCTTCTAATTATGGTGCACACTTAAAACTTTTATGATTTAATCTACATTATGACTAGTAACCCTTTCTCAGACAGAGAGGCCTGGCATGCTGCGGTTCATGGGGTCGCAAAGAGTCGGACATGACTGAGCGACTGAACTGAAATGAACTGACCCTTTCTCTTGTGAGAGCAAAGAGTTGATCGAAGATAACTTATTCAATAAGTTACACATGGACCTAGCCATCCTTCCCACTTCTACTTTTGTTTCTCTGTTTGCATTAAGAAACTAACATTAAGAAAAGGGAACCTGCAAAATACTTACCCTGGCTAAGAAACTAAAATTGAACTCTTTCTTCCTGGTGCCAGATATTTAAGAGTTCTTACTATTCAACCATTAAGGAATATTAAAGATCCATTATTTTAAATATCTATATATATATATAGTAGCACATGTCTTTTCCTACCCCATACCCCCTCAGATGAACAATAAGTCTCATGAGAACTCGCTATATAAAGCAGATGCTGTGGCCATTGTGGGACAGAATGCCATGTGCCTGGCCCGTATCCTAGAGCCCACATGCCTGGGCTGCCCATCTCAGGGCTTCGAGGGAAACAGTTTTAAAAAATCCTGACCTCAAGAGTATCAGCACGGCAAAGCCCCTTTACACCTGCTGGCTTATTTGGCATGATTCTGCCCTCAGTTGTTAAAAATTCCAAATAGCCCTGTCAGTATTCTTCTGGAGAAATGAATTTTAGAGCACTGCCTGATTTCTCTTTGCAAAATAGGGGCCTTTATGCGGCTGAGTGAATTTAAATGGCCATTTTAACAGTTACAGTAGCCTCAAAGGATGACATAGCCTATTTGTTAGTAAATAAAATGCTTTGTACAAAATCGATATTTACATACCCCTATTCCTTCTGCATTCTGCAGTGGTACAGACAGATTTTTCCATAGATCTCCATGGATTAAATGATCTATCATCCTTGGTTTTCTTCCAGAATACTCAGATAAGGCTAATTTCTTCCCATATATTTTTTTGCTTAATGTTAAGAATGAAAACATCCTTAATTGTAGTGGCTGTGGTCTTGGTGGTGATGGTGGTGGTGAGAAAGATGCTGACGGTGGTGGTGGTGGTGGTGNTGTCTTTGCTCTGAAGTTATTTTTTATTGGTGATAGATTGGTGGCTTTTATTTTTGGTGAAGGACTTATGCATACCTCTTCTAATTATGGTGCACACTTAAAACTTTTATGATTTAATCTACATTATGACTAGTAACCCTTTCTCAGACAGAGAGGCCTGGCATGCTGCGGTTCATGGGGTCGCAAAGAGTCGGACATGACTGAGCGACTGAACTGAAATGAACTGACCCTTTCTCTTGTGAGAGCAAAGAGTTGATCGAAGATAACTTATTCAATAAGTTACACATGGACCTAGCCATCCTTCCCACTTCTACTTTTGTTTCTCTGTTTGCATTAAGAAACTAACATTAAGAAAAGGGAACCTGCAAAATACTTACCCTGGCTAAGAAACTAAAATTGAACTCTTTCTTCCTGGTGCCAGATATTTAAGAGTTCTTACTATTCAACCATTAAGGAATATTAAAGATCCATTATTTTAAATATCTATCTATATATATAGTAGCACATGTCTTTTCCTACCCCATACCCCCTCAGATGAACAATAAGTCTCATGAGAACTCGCTATATAAAGCAGATGCTATGGCCGTTGTGGGACAGAATGCCATGTGCCTGGCCCGTATCCTAGAGCCCACATGCCTGGGCTGCCCATCTCAGGGCTTCAAGGGAAACAGTTTTAAAAAATCCTGACCTCAAGAGTATCAGCACGGCAAAGCCCCTTTACACCCGCTGGCTTATTTGGCATGATTCTGCCCTCAGTTGTTAAAAATTCCAAATAGCCCTGTCAGTATTCTTCTGGAGAAATGAATTTTAGAGCACTGCCTGATTTCTCTTTGCAAAATAGGGGCCTTTATGCGGCTGAGTGAATTTAAATGGCCATTTTAACAGTTACAGTAGCCTCAAAGGATGACATAGCCTATTTGTTAGTAAATAAAATGCTTTGTACAAAATCGATATTTACATACCCCTATTCCTTCTGCATTCTGCAGTGGTACAGACAGATTTTTCCATAGATCTCCATGGATTAAATGATCTATCATCCTTGGTTTTCTTCCAGAATACTCAGATAAGGCTAATTTCTTCCCATATATTTTTTTGCTTAATGTTAAGAATGAAAACATCCTTAATTGTAGTGGCTGTGGTCTTGGTGGTGATGGTGGTGGTGAGAAAGATGCTGACGGTGGTGGTGGTGGTGGTGATGGTGGTGGTATTGAGTGCTTTGGTGTCAGCATTTCAGCAAATCCTGTTTTCAGTTTTTCTAACCATCAGCCAAGGAACAAAGCAAGCTATTTCCTCCATACAATTGTGTAAGAGATTACAGATCGCCTATCTCCACTTTCTCTAAATAAGGACATTGTGAAGATCAGATTACTGTGTATTCCTTAGAGGAATCTTTCATAATGGGTGACCATAGCCATTTTATGAACCTGTTTCATTTTGCTTCAAGATTCCATTATAATGTTAGGAAACCAGAGTTTCCATGTTCTGAATCCGAGATTTGACCTGTGGACCCAAATTTTAGCAATTCATGAACTTGTTTCAATGTAAAGTCTTCTGGTGATGGATGTTTGAGAAGATGGGGTTATATGAACTCTTGGTGTTGAAAATACAGATTTAAGTTTTTGGAAAATATGATTTGAAATATTTTCTAATAACCAGGTACACCTTAGCTGCATGTTAGTTATTTCCCCATTTCTTTTTCACTCATTTTCAGACTTTATTTTTTCTAAATTGAATTGACTTTTCTTTTTGAATCCTTACTGATTCAACCCCAAGCTACCTTATTGAACAAACAAAACATTTCTCAATTTCCTGCCTCAGATAAATCTCTTTAAATGTCCCATGCCCTAAGCCACAGAGTACATGCATTCCCACTGATCACATCTATCATAATTCAAAGCATATAATCATTATGTCAAAGACACATCAAATCCCAACCTCAGACTTGCCAAGACATCATAATATTTTTGGTAGAGTTGTAATTTGGGGGTTTCTACTGAAGCCACACTTCCTACGGTCATCCTTACTGGTCTGTGCTGTCCCAGTTTTTAAAATTTTGATTGAAGCTCTAACCCACTCATCAGTGAAGGAAGCAGTGAACAATAATTCATATCATGGACCCATTCGGAACTCCTTTGTCGTTATTTTTGGTTACCTTTAAGAGACTTTGCAATGGGCTGTATGAAAATGCACAGGTGAGGAAGCCCAGATGGTAACGTAACCGAGCATATGGCACTGAACTCCCTCTGTTGCTCCTTACAGGAGACTACGGCTCATCCCGCGACCCCAGTGGAAGGTCCTATACAACTCACGCATCTGAATCAGCTGGTGAGTTTGAGCTGCTTTGTCATGGAACCTGCTAATTATCAATGATGTATGAGTCGGGGTCTCCCCAAAAGTGGTTTTTATACATTCTTTGCATGCGTCACAATCAAGGGGAGAACTTATTAAACTACACTGCTGGGCCCCTTCCTTAAATGTTTCTGCTTCAGGAGGAATGGAGTGAAGCCTGAGCATTTGTATTTCTAGTAATTTCTCTGGGGTTGCTGATTCTGCTGAGACACGGACTCCACTTTGAGGATGACTGCTTTTGAGAAAATTCTTCCATCTGAAAAAATCAGGAAGAATTCAAGCAGGTGCTCAGTTTAACACTGCATTTTACCAGGGTGATTAAGAATATAGATTTTGGAGAAAGAATGGCCTGGGTTTGATTCCAACTTGTTCCCATGCCAACGAGGGACCTTGTTAAAAGGATCTGAGATTTGATTTCCTAACCAAAAAAATTGGGATGATAATAATTGTCATAGGGCATTGTTTTAAAGGGGCATTCCCAGTGGCTCAGTGGGTAAAGAATCTGCCTGCAATGCAGGAGACACAGGAGACTCAGGTTTGGTCCCTGGATCAAGAAGATCCTCTGGAGGAGGAATTGGCAATCCATTCCAGTATTTTGGCCAAGAAAACCCCATGGATACAGTCCATGGGGTCACAAAGAGTCGGAAGTGACTGAGCAGGCACACACATGCACACGCTGTTTTAAAGACTAAATGATGGATACCTGCAAAGTCTTTAGCATAATTCTCCACCGCACATGGCAGAATAACTAGCCTTTACTGAGATTTAATGTGTGCTGGTGGCATTGTTATGAACACTTTACACACGTTAGGTTGGACCATCTGAAACTGCCACTTCTGTAGATCAACAGTCAGATATCGGTGATCCCCTATATTTCATCTTTTATGTTCTCATTTAATTATGTCAGTAATTGTATTATCCTAGTATTATAAATGAGGAAACAAAGGCTTAGAGAGGCTAAGCCACATGGCTGAGTTGACTTGGTAGAGTTGAATGGTGAAGCCAGGTTTTAAGCCCAGGGATCTTGTGTTGCCTCTCAGAAGCATGATCTGGAGAAATACCCTGTAATGACCATCATTACTGCCATAATTACCGTAATGATCACACCTCTAGAAATATCACTCCAAGCAGCAAAAGTCTGCCATGAGGCAGGTTGACTTGAGATCACTAATGTTGCTCCTGAAAGGTTCTGCCCTGATTATGGCCAGCCCGGGTGGCCCCATGCCGGCCAAGTAACCCCATATGAACTATTGTCCTTCCCTTCCTTCCCAGCTGGGAGTAGGGTTGCCTCCAAGCTTGAGGGTTCACACACTTAAAGCAAATATTAAAGTGGATATTTACATGGTGGCTTCAGTAATAACCTATTCTGTAAGAGCACAGGGATGTAGGGGCCCAGTAGAAATGCTTCTAAAATAAAGACAGAAGTCCCAGGCTCTCTGGGGACCTTGGGTGGGGCATTTAACCTTTTCCAGTTTTGATTTATTAGTAAAAAAGGAGATCAAGATAAAGGCCTCTGTTACCTCCTAGAGTTCTTATCAAGAGCACACTGTTGATAAGAGTGCTCTTATCAAGAGCACTCCTATTTCATTAAAAATATGAAAGTGTTTTGAAAATTATATGGAGCTATTACTATAAGGAGGTGCTATTTAGTTTTTGGGTTTTTTGGGGGGGAGTGTTGTTTAAAATCAAGTGATTTTAGCCACTCCAAGCATGGTCCCTGGACCAGTGACAGGGACATCACCTAAGAGCTGGCTGGAAATGCAGGCTCCCCAGACCACTGAAACAAGAACTGCATCTTATCCAGACCTACCCACCCTTGCTCCCACTAGGCAGTTTGTATGTACTTTAAAGTTTGAGAAGCACTTGTTTAGATAGACTTTTTCCTCACAGTGCAAGCCACCTGTGCACATGTCTCAGACTGGATCTCACCTCCCAACTGCATTGTCAAGCATCCCCCTTTGCAGAACTTACTTCCTCAACCAGCCCTACCCCGGCTGGATTCGCAGAGCTCTAGGGTACAAGACCAGGCCTGCTGGATCTCATTTGTCTTCTCTGGCTCTTTCTTGAAGGAAGAATCAGGTGGGAAGGGGTTAGTCTCTAATGTTTGCCTCCTGAGCAGGTGTGTGTTGTTCAAATGGAAGGTTTCATCTGGTTGTACACACACCCAGATCTTTCCTTTCTGGGAGCGCTTTTTATGAAAATCAAAATAGATGATGACCCATTGATG
>SJYW01057380.1:273842-354339 GCA_006410735.1 Raphicerus campestris | reverse complement strand
GAGAACAAGAAGAAGTTGAGAGGAAGAAGAAGGATAGAAGAAATAGAAGGTGAGAAGAAGAAAAATGTGGGAAGAAGATGAGAAAAAGAAGAAAGTGAAAAGAAGTTGAGAAGAAGAAGAATAAGAAGGTGAGAAGAAGAAGAAGAATTTGAGAAGAAGAAAGTGAAAAGAAGAATAAGAAGAAGCTAAGAAAAGAAGAACGTGAGAAGAAGAAGAAAATGAGAAGAAGAAGGTGAGAAGAAGAAGAGGGTGAGATGAAGAAGAGGGTGAGAAGAAGAAGGTGAGAAGAAAAATAAGAAAGTGAGAAGAAGAAAGTTAAAAGAAGAAGAAGGTGAGAAGAAGAAGTTGAGAAGAAGATGTAAAAGAAGGTGAAAAGAAGAAGAAAAAGGTGAGAAGAAGAAGGTGAGAAGAAGAATATGAGAAGAAGAAAAAGAAGGTGAGAAGAAGAATAAGGTGTGAAGAAGAAGAATTTGAGAAAAAGAAGAAGATGAAGAGGTGAGAAGAAGAAGATGCTGAGAAAAAGAAGGTGAGAAGAAGAAGAAGTTGAGGGAAAGAAGAAGAAGATGAATAAGGTGAGCAGAAGAAGACGCTGAGAAGAAGAAGAAGGTGAGGAGAAGAAGAAGATGAGAAGAAGAAGAAGGTGAGAGCATAAGATGCTGAGAAGTAGAAGAAGAAGAAGGTGCCTCGCAAGTCGCACTGAGAATGGCCTCTGCTGCGGATACAGGAGCGGGTCCCTGAGGTCCCCATCCTCAATCGAGAGGACACCACCAAAACTCAAAAAAAACCGGAAGCTTCTCCACTGCAGACCTGCTGTGGCCCTTGTCCGTGGGGGCATCTCAGGGGAATTCACCCGGTCCCTCGTGGACTTCGAAAGGCTCCTTCACACCCTTGCTGTGACTCAAGAAATTCCCCACCCCACCCTTCCTCACTTGAGAGGAACCTCGAGGATCCCGACAAACTCAATAGCAGCCCCGTTTTCCTCTACTGAGCTCCAGGTGAGGGGTCTTTTCCCTGCTCCGTCGGGAATGGATTCACGGTGTTCGCCTCGCATCCCAAGAGGAGTTGTTCACACCTGGAGTGTCGGGAGGAGTCTCACAGATTGGGCCACCATACTCCAAGAGCCCTAAATGCCTCATCCACTCTAGATGAAACTGACTGCCCTGCACTGCCTCGACTGTAACCCCGAGGCTCAACTGCGGCACACTTGCATGTGTGACAGCCCTGGTGTAACTCGAGGGCAAGCAATAGATCCCTGTATACGTTCGAAAGGGACCCGGATACTGTTGCTATATTTGGGGAAGAAAGAGGCCCTGCAAGTCTCCAGGCAAGACGAGGCCTGACTCCCCTGTGGGGGCTCCAGAGTAACCTCAAGGCCTATGAAACTGTGAGTGAGGAAATCTCAGTTTCCAACCTCAGCACCAGACGAGGACTGAGGACCTGGCGACGACTGGGGAGGAATCCCCAGAGACGCCTCGCAACTCGCACTGAGACTGGCCTCTCCTGAGAATGCAGGGGCGGGTCCCTGGGGTCCCCGACGTAACTCGAGAGGACTCTGCTGCAACTCGAGAAAAACCAGAAGCTTCTCCCCTTAAGGCGTGTTGTGGAGCTTATCCGCAGCGGCGTATCCCTGTGTCTCCTCAAAGGGGTGCTAGACACTTCTGCTGCAGATGGGAAGGAAAGCAGCCGTGTACGTATCCAGGCGAGACGAGGCCTGATTCCCCTGTGGGAGCCCCAGGGGAACCCCAAATCCTAAGTCAGCATGGGCGAGGCAAGTTCAGGCTGCAGCCTCAGCAACAGACGAGGGCTGGGGACCTGACGATGAATGGGGAGGAATATCTCTTACGGAGACAGGCCTCTCCTGAGGCCACAGAGGTGGGTCCCTGGGGTCCCGGTCATAACTTGCGAGGACCCCGCCGCAACTTGAGAAAAACCAGAAGCTTCTACCTTGCAGGCGGAGTGAGGCTCTTGTCCACTGCAGCGTCCCGGGGGAAATCACCCGTTCCCTCTTGGACCTCGAAATGCTCCTTCACACCATTGCTGTGACCCAAAAAGTTCCCCGCCAAACACGTCCCAACTCGAGAGAACCGCTGAGGGTCCCGCCGCTACTCAAGTGGAGCTTCATTTTCACATGCTCACCTCCAGATGACGGGCTTTTCCCTCCTCCATCGGGAAAGGGTCCCAGCTCTCCCCTCGCATCACAAGAGGAGGCCCTCACACCAGGCGAGTCCAGAGGAACCTCGTGTGTCTGGTCACCTTTCCCCAAGAACCCCAAATGCCTCGTCCACTCGAGATGAACCTGAATGCCCTGCAATGCCTCGACTGCCTCCCTGAGACTCGACTGCCGACACACTGGCACGTGTGATTGCCGTGGGGTACCTCGAGGGCAAGCCACAGATCCCTTTGTCCGTTCGACAGAGAGCCGGACACGGCTGCAGCACCCTGGAGTAAAGCAGCCCTGCACGTCAATGGGCGAGACGAGGTCTGACTCCTCTGAGGGGGGTCCAGGGGAACCCCAAGACCTACGTAGGCATGGGTGAGGACAGCTCATGCCCCGGCCTCAGCACCAGATGAGGACTGAGGACCAGGCGACGACTTTAGAGGAATCCCAGGAGGTTCCTCGCAAGTCACACTGAGAATGGCCTCTCCTGAGGATATATGGGCGGGTCCCTGGGGTCCCCGTCATAACTCGAGAGGACCCCACAGAAACTGGAGAAAAACCAGAAGCTTCTCCCTTGCAGGGAAGGTTAGTCCTTTGTCTGCTGCAGCATCTCAGGAGAAATCACCCCTTCCCTCTTGGACCTCGAAAGGCTCCTCATACCCTTGTTGTGACCTAGGAAGCCCCTGCTAGATCCGTCCCCACTCGAGAGGAAACCCAAGGGTCCTGCCACCACTCAAGAGGAGCCCCATTTTCCCCTGCTGAGCTCCAGATGAGGGGCCCTTTCCCTGCTCCATTGGGAAAGGTTTTCCGGAGATCCCCTTGCATCCCAAGAGGTGGCATCACATCAGGAGAGTTGGAAGGATCCTCAGGTGTCTGACCACCAATACCCAGGATCCTCAAATGCCTCGTCCACTCCAGATGAACATGACTGCCCTGCACTGCCTCGACTGCCTCCCCGAGACTCTACTGTCGACACACTGGCACGTTTGATTGCCCTGGGGTACATCAAGGGCAAGCCACGGATCCTTTGTACGTTTGACAGAGAGCCGGACACAGCTGCTGCACCGTGGAGTAAAGCGGCCCTGCACGTCTATGGGCGAGGCGAGGTCTGACTCCCCTGAGGGGGCTCCAGGGGAACCCCAAGACCGACGTAGGCACAGATGAGGAAAGCTCAGGCTCCGGCCTCAGCACCAGAATGGGACTGAGGACTTGGCACCACTGGGGAAGAATGCCCAGATGTGCCTGGCCCCTCGCACGGAGACTGGCCTCTCCTGGGGCCACAGGGCTGGGTCCCAGGGGCACTGTCTTAACTTGAGAGGACCACTTCGCAATTCGAATAAAACCAGACACTTCCCTGCAGGCGGGGAGAGCCCATTGTCCGATGCGGTATCTTGGGGACTTCACCCCTTCCGTCTTGGACCACGAAAGGCTCCTTCACACCCTTGCTGTGATCGAAGGAGTTCCCCACCCCACCCGTCCCCACTCGAGAGGAACCCCGAGGGTCCCGGAAAGATTCAAGAGGAGCCCTGTTTTCCCCTGCTGAGCTCAAGATGAGGGACCCTTTCCCTGCTCCATCGGGAAAGGTTTCACGGTGTTCCCCTCGCATGTGAAGAGGAGGTGCTCCGACCTGGAGAGGCGGGAGGAGTCTCACTGCTTGGGGCATCATTCCCCAAGGCCCCCAAATGCCTCGTCCACTCCAGATGAACCTGACTGCCCTGCACTGCCTCGACGGTCATCCTGAGGCTTGACTCCGGCACACTGGCCCTTGTGATAGCCCTGGTGTACCTCGAGGACAAGCCACTGGTCCCTGTATCCGCTCGACAGGGACCTGGACACTTTTCCTGCAGTTGGGGAGGAAAGCGGCTGTGTACGTCTCCAGGCAAAACGAGGCCTGACTCCCCTGTGGGGGCTCCAGGGAAACTCCAAGACCTATGTCAGCATGGGCGAAGCAAGAATAGGCTCTGGCCTCAGCATCAGACGAGGAAAGGGGACCCGTCAACGTCTGGCGTGGAATTCCCAGAGGTGCCTATCAAATCCCATGGAATCTGGGTTCTCCTGAGGCCACAGCAGAGGATCCCTGGGTCTCCGTTGTAACTCGAGAGAGCCCTGCCGCAACTCGAGAAAAACCAGAAGCTTCTCCCCTGCAGGGAAGGTGAGTGCCTTGTCTGCTGCAGCATCACGGGGGAAATCACCCCTTCCATCTTGGACCTCGAAAGGCTCCTTCACACCCTTGCTGTGAGCCAATAACTTACCGCCCCACCCATCCCGACTCGAGAGGACCACCGAGGGTCCCGCCGCGACTCAAGAGGTGCTCCATTTTCCTCTGCTCAGCTCCAGATGAGGGGCCCTTTCCCTGCTCCATCGGAAAAGGTTTCCCGGCTCTCCCCTTGCCTCCCAGGAGGAGGCCCTCACACCAAGGGAGTCCACAGGAGCCTCAGGCTTCTGGTCATCTTTCCCCAAGAACCCCAAATGCCTCAACCACTCCAGATGAACCTGAATGCCCTGCACTTCCTCGACTTCCTCCCCGAGGCTCGACAGCAGACACCCTGGCACGTGTGATAGCCCTGGTGTACCTCCAGTGCAGGCCACAGATCCCTTTGTCCACTCAAAGGAGAGCCGGACAAGGCTGCAACACCCTGGAGAAAAGCGGCCCTGTNCGCATGTGAAGAGGAGGTGCTCCGACCTGGAGAGGCGGGAGGAGTCTCACTGCTTGGGGCATCATTCCCCAAGGCCCCCAAATGCCTCGTCCACTCCAGATGAACCTGACTGCCCTGCACTGCCTCGACGGTCATCCCGAGGCTTGACTCCGGCACACTGGCCCTTGTGATAGCCCTGGTGTACCTCGAGGACAAGCCACTGGTCCCTGTATCCGCTCGACAGGGACCTGGACACTTTTCCTGCAGTTGGGGAGGAAAGCGGCTGTGTACGTCTCCAGGCAAAACGAGGCCTGACTCCCCTGTGGGGGCTCCAGGGAAACTCCAAGACCTATGTCAGCATGGGCGAAGCAAGAATAGGCTCTGGCCTCAGCATCAGACGAGGAAAGGGGACCCGTCAACGTCTGGCGTGGAATTCCCAGAGGTGCCTATCAAATCCCATGGAATCTGGGTTCTCCTGAGGCCACAGCAGAGGATCCCTGGGTCTCCGTTGTAACTCGAGAGAGCCCTGCCGCAACTCGAGAAAAACCAGAAGCTTCTCCCCTGCAGGGAAGGTGAGTGCCTTGTCTGCTGCAGCATCACGGGGGAAATCACCCCTTCCATCTTGGACCTCGAAAGGCTCCTTCACACCCTTGCTGTGAGCCAATAACTTACCGCCCCACCCATCCCGACTCGAGAGGACCACCGAGGGTCCCGCCGCGACTCAAGAGGTGCTCCATTTTCCTCTGCTCAGCTCCAGATGAGGGGCCCTTTCCCTGCTCCATCGGAAAAGGTTTCCCGGCTCTCCCCTTGCCTCCCAGGAGGAGGCCCTCACACCAAGGGAGTCCACAGGAGCCTCAGGCTTCTGGTCATCTTTCCCCAAGAACCCCAAATGCCTCAACCACTCCAGATGAACCTGAATGCCCTGCACTTCCTCGACTTCCTCCCCGAGGCTCGACAGCAGACACCCTGGCACGTGTGATAGCCCTGGTGTACCTCCAGTGCAGGCCACAGATCCCTTTGTCCACTCGAAGGAGAGCCGGACAAGGCTGCAACACCCTGGAGAAAAGCGGCCCTGTACATCTATGGGCGAGACGAGGCCTGACTCACCTGAGGGGGCTCCAGGGGAGCCACAAGACCTATGTCAGCATGGCGAGGAAAGCTCAGCCTCCTGCCTCAGCACTAGATGCGGAATGAGAACCGGGCAACGACTGTGGAGGAATATGCAGAGGAGCCTCGCAACATGCACAGAGACTGGCCTCTCCACAGGGCACAGAGACGAGTCACTGGGGAGCCAGATACAACTCGAGTTACCCTGGGGCAACTCAGGAAAAAACAGAAGCTTCTCCCCTGCAGGCGGGGTGATGCCCTTGCCCACAGCGGCATCATGGGGGAATTCAACCCATCCTTCTTGGACCTGGAAAGTCTCCTGCACACCCTTGCTGGGACCCAAGAAGTTCCAAGGCCCACACGTCCCCACTCTAGAGGAACCCCAAAGGTCCCGCCAAGAATCAAGAGGAGCCCCATTTTCCCCTGCTGAGCTCCAGATGAGGGGCTCTTTCCCTGCTCAGTCGAAAAAGGTTTCACGGTTTTCCCCTCGCATACCCAGAGGAGGTGCTCAGAACTGGAGAGTCAGGAGAAGTCTCACAGGTTGCACCACCATTCCCCAAGACCCCCAAATGCCTCGTCCACTTCAGATGAACCTGACTGCCCTGCACTGCATCGACTCTAACCCTGAGGATCGACTCCGGCACACTGGCACATGTGACAGCCCTACGGTTCCTCGAGCACAAGCCAAAGATCCTTGTATCCACTCGACAGGGACCCGGACACTGTTACAGCACTTAGAGAGGAAAGCGGCCTTGCACGACTCCAGTCGAGACGAGGCCTGACTCCCCTGCGAGGACTCCAGGGAAAGCCCAAGTCTAATGTCAACATGGGTGAGGCAATCTCAGGCTCCAGCCTCAGCACCAGCAGGGTTCTGAGAACTTGACGCCAGTGCGGAGGAATCCCCAGATGTGCCTCGCCCCTTGCATGGAGACTTGACTATCCTGTCGCAACAGGGGCGGATTCTTGCGGTCCCCGTCCTAACTCGAGAGGACCCCACCACAACTCGAGAAAAACCTTAAGCTTCTCTCTTGCAGGCAGAGTGAGGACCTTGTCCGCTGTTGCGTCGTGGAGGAAAACACCCGTTCCCTCTTGGACCACGATATGCTCCTTCACACCCTTGCTGTGACCCAAGAATTTCCCCACCCCACCCGTCCCCACTCGAGAGGACCGCTGAGGGTCCTGCCATGACTCAAGAGGAGCCCTATTTTCCCCTGCTGAGCTCCAGATGAGGGGCCCTTTCCCTGCTCCGACAGGAAAGGGTTCCCGGCTCTCCCCTCACATCCCAAGGGAAGGCCCTCACACCAGTCCAGTCCAGAGGAGCCTCAGCAATCGGGTCACATTTCCCCAAGTCCCCCAAATGTCTGATCCACTCCAGATGAACCTGAGTGCCCTGCAGTGTCTCGACTGTCACTCCGAGGCTCGACTCCGGCACACTGGCACGTGTGATAGCCCTGGGATACGTCGAGGTCAAGCCACTGATCCCTGTATCCACTCGACAGGGACCCAGACACTGATGCTGTAGTTAGTGAGGAAAGCAGCTGTGCACGTCTCCAGGCGAGATGAGGCCTGACTTCCCTATGACGGCTCCAGGGGAACCCCAAGACCTATGTCACCATGGGCGAGGCAAGCACACGCTCTGGCCTCAGCACCAGACAAGGACTGAGGACCAGGCGACAACTGGAGAGGAATCCCAAGAGGTAACTTGCAAGTTGCACTGAGAATGGCTTCTCCTGAGGATACGGGGGGTGGGGTGGGGGGGTCGGTCCCTGGGATCCCCGTCGTAACTGGGGTGGACGGCGCCGCAACTCGAGCAAAACCAGAAGCTTCTCCCATGCAGGGAGAGTTAGTCCCTTGTCTGCTACAGCATCTCGGGGGAAATCACCCCTTCCCTCTTGGACCTCAAAAGGCTCCTTCATACCCTTGTTGTGACCTAGGAAGTTCCCTGCTAGATCCGTCCCCACTCGAGAGGAACGCCGAGGGTCCCACCATGACTCAAGAGGAGCCCCGTTTTCCCCTGCTGAGCTCCAGATGAGGGGCCCTTTCCCTGCTCCATTGGGAAAGGTTTTCCGGAGCTCCCCTCACATCCCAAGAGGTGGCCTCACATCAGGAGATTCTATAGGAGCCTCAGGTGTCCAACCACCTCTCCCCAAGATCCCCAAATGCCTCATCCACTCCAGGTGAACCTGACTGCCCTGCACTGTCTCGACTGTTACCCCGAGGTTCGACTCCCGACACACTGGCACGTGAGACAGCCCTGGATTACCTCGATTGCAAGACACAGATCTCTGTGTCCGCATGACGGGGAGCTGGACCCTGCCGCTGCAGTTGGGGAAGAAAGAGGCCGTGAAAGTCTCCAGGCGAGAAGAGGCCTGACTCCCCTGTGGAGGCTCCAGAGTAACCTCAAGACCTATGAAAGCATGAGCATGGAAAACTCAGGCTCTGACCTCAGCACCAGACGAGGTCTAACCACTCAACAATGACAGGGGAAGAATCCCAAGAGGCGCCTCGCAACTCGTACTGAGAATGACCTCCCCTGAGGATACAGGTGCGGGTCCCTGGGGTCCCTGACATAACTCTAGAGGACCCCACCCCAACTCGAGGAAAACCGGAAGCTCCTCCGCTACAGGGGTGGTGTGGCCCTTTTGGGCGGTGACATCTCAGAAGAATTCAGCTCATCCCTCTTGGACCTCGAAAGGCTCCTTGACACCCATGCTGTGACCCAAGAATTTCCCCTCCCTACTGGTCCCCACTCGAGAGGAACCCCGAGGGTCCCACCAAGACTAAAGCAGAGCCCCGTTTTCCCCTGCTGAGCTCCAGATGAGGGGCCATTTCCAGCTCCATCAGAATAGGTTTGACGATATTCCCCTTCCATCCCAAGAGGAGGTGATCACAACTGGAGAGACGGGAGGAGTCTCACAGATTGGGCCACCATTCTTCAAGCCTCCTAAATGCCTCGTCCAATAAAGATGAAACTTACTGCTCTGCACAGCCTCGACTGTAACCCCAAGGCTCGACTCGGGCACACTTGCATGTGTGACAGCCCTGGTGTACTGGGAGGGCAAGCAATAGATCCCTGTATATGCTCGACAGGGACCCTGACACTGTTGGTGCAGTTGGGGAAGAAAGAGGCCCTGCAAGTCTCCAGGCGAGACGAGGCCTGACTCCCCTTTGGGGGCTCCAGAGTAACCTCAAGTCCTATGAAACCATGAGCGAGGAAATCTCAGGTTCTGACCTCAGCACCAGACGAGGACTGAGGACCTGGCGACGACTGGAGAGGAATCCCCAGAGACGCCTCGCAACTCGCACTGAGACTGGCCTCTCCTGAGAATACACGGGCAGGTCCCTGGGGTCCCCATTATAACTCGAGAGGACCCCGCCGCAACTGGAGAAAACGGAAGCTTCTCCCCTTCAGGCGTGGTGTGGCCCTTACCCGCGGCGCCATATCCCTGTGTCGGCTCAAAGGGGTGATGGACACTTCTGCTGCATATGGGGAGGAAAGCGGCCGTGTACGTCTCCAGGCGAGACGACGCCTGACTCCAATGTGGGAGCTCCAGTGGAACCCCAAGACCTAGGTCAGCATGGGTGAGGCAAGCTCAGGCTGTGGCCTCAGCACCAGACGAGGCCTGGGGACCCGGTGACGACTGGGGAGGAATACCCAGTGGAAACTCGTACAGAGACTATCCTCTCCTGAGGCCACAGAGGTGGGTCCTTGGGGTTCTGGTCATATCTCGAGAGGACCCTGCAGAAACTCGAGAAAAACCGCAAGCTTCTGCCTTGAAGGCGAAGTGAGGCTCTTGTCCACTGTGGCTTCCCGAGGGAAATTACCCGTTCCCTCTTGGACCTCGAAATGCTCCCTTTCCCTGCTTCGTCGGGAAAGGTTTCACGGTGTTCCCCTCCCATGTCAAGAGGAGGCGCTCCCACCTGGAGAGTCAGGAGGAGTCTCACTGCTTGGGCCACCATTCCCCAAGACCCCCAATTGCCTCGTCCACTCCAGATGAACCTGAATGCCCTGCACTGCCTCGACTGTCACCCCGAGGCTCGACTCCAGCATACTGGCCCTTGTAATAGCCCTGGGGTACCTCGAGGATAAGTCACTGATCCCTGTATCTGCTGGACAGGATCTGGACACTGTTCCTGCAGTTGGGGAGGAAATCAGCTGTGCACGTCTCCAGGCGAGACGAGGACTGACTCCCCTGTGGGGGCTTCAGGGGAATTCCAAGACCTATGTCAGCATGGTCAAGGCATGCACAGGCTTTGGCCTAAGCATGAGACGAGGACTGAGGATGCAGCGACGTCTGGGGAGGAATCCCCAGGGGTGCCTGTCAAATCGCATGGAGTCTGGGTTCTCCTGAGGCCACAGCAGCGGGTTCCTTGGGTCTCCATCGTAACTCGAGGGGACCCCGCCACAAGTCGAGAAAAACCAGAAGCTTCTCCCCGCAGGAAGGGTGAGTGCTTTGTTCGCTGCACCATCACGGGGTAAATCACCCCTTCCATCTTGGATCTTGAAAGGCTCCTTCACACCCTTGCTGTGACCCAAGAAGTTCCTGCCCCACCCGTCCCCACCGGAGTGGGGACCGCCGAGGGTCCCGCTGTGACTCAAAAGGAGCTCCATTTTCCCCTGCTCTGCTCCAGATGAGGGGCTCTTTCCCTGCTCCTTTGGAAAAGGGTTCCCAGCTCTCCCCTCGCATCCCAAGAGGAGGCCCTCACACCAAGAGAGTCCACAGGAGCCTAAGGCTCTGGTCACCTTTCCCCAAGAACCCCAAATGCCTCGTCCACTCCAGATGAACCTTACTGCCCTGCACTGCCTTGACTTCCTCCCCGAGGCACAACTGCAGACACCCTGGCACGTATGATAGCCCTGGGTTACCTCCTGTGCAAGCCACAGATCCCTTTGTCCGCTCAAAGGAGTACCAGACAAGGCAGCTGCACCCTGGAGAAAAGTGATCCTGCACCTCTATGGGTGAGAGGAGGCCTGACTCCCCTGAGGGGGCTCCAGGGGAACCCCAAGAGCTATGTCAGCACGGCGAGGAAAGCTCAGGCTCTGGCCTCAGCACTAGATGAGGACGACTGTGGAGGAATCCGCAGAGGAGCCTCACAACATGCACAGAGACTGGCTTCTCCACAGGGCACAGAGGCGAATACCTGGTGTCTCAGTTATAACTTGAGATGTCCCCAGGGCAACTCAAGAAAAAACATAAGCTTCTCCCCTGCAGGCGGTGTGAGGCCCTTGTTCACGGCGGAGTCTCAGGGGAATTCAGCCCATCCCTCTTGGACCTGGAAAGCCTCCTTCACACCCTTGCTGAGACCCAAGAAGTTCCCAGGCCCACACGTCCCCACTCGAGAGGAACCCCAAGGGTCCCGCCAAGAATCAAGAAGAGCCCCATTTTCCCCTGCTGAGCTCCAGAGGAGGGGCCCTTTCCCTGCTTCATCAGGAAAGGTTTTTGCAGCGCTCCCATCACATGCCAAGAAGTGGCCTTGCATCAGGAGAGTCAGGAGGAGCCTCAGGTGTCCGACCGCACTCCCCAAGACCCCTGAATGCCTCGTCCACTCCAGATGAACATGACTACCCTGCACTGTCTCTACTGTCACCCTGAGGCTCGACTCCAAACACAGTGGCACGTGAGACAGCCCTGGAGTACCTTGATGGCAAGCCACAGATACCTGTGTCCACTTTACGAGGAGCCGGACACTGCCACTGCAGTTGGGGAAGAAAGAGGCCATGGAAGTCTCCAGACAGAAGAGGCCTAACTCCCCTGTGGGGGCTCCAGAGTAACCTCAAGACCTATGAAATCATGAGCGAGGAAATCTCAAGCTTCGACCTCAGCACGAGACAAGGACTGAGGACCCGGCGATGACTGGGGAGGAATCCCCAGAGGCGCCTCGCAACTTGCACTGAGAATGGCCTCTTCTGAGGATACAGGTGCGGGTCCCTGGGGTCCCCGTCGTAACTCGAGAGGACCCTGCCGCATCTCGAGGAAAACCAGAAGTTTCTCCCCAGCAGTCGTGGTCTGGCCCTTGTATTCAATGGCATCTCAGGGGAATTCACCCTGTCCCTAGTGGACCTCAAAAGGCTCCTTCACACCCTTGCTGTGGCCCAAGAAGTTCCCCGCCCTACCCTTTCCTACTCGAGAGGAACCTCGAGGGTCCCGCCAAGACTCAAGAGGAGCCCCGCTTTCCGCTGCTGAGCTCCAGATGAGTGGCCCTTTCCCTGCTCCATCGTGTAAGGTTTCACAGTGTTCCACTTGCATCCCAAGAGGAGGTGCTGGCACCTGGAAAGTCGGGAGGAGTCTCACAGGTTGGGCCACCATTCCCCAAGACCCCCAAATGCCTCGTCCACTTGAGATGAACCTGACTGCCCTGCACAGCCTCGACTGTAACCCCGAGGCTCGACTCTGGCACACTCGCATGTGTGACAGCCCTAGCGTACCTTGAGCACAAGCCATAGATCCCTTTATCCTCTCGACGGGGACCCGGACACTGTTACTACAGTTGGGAAGGAATGCGGCTGTGCACATCTCCAGTGGAGATGAGGCCTGACTCCCTTCTGCGGTCTCCAGGAGACATCCAATAAAAATGTCAGCATGGGCGATGCAATCTCAGTTTGAAGCCTCTGCACCAGAAGGGGACTGAGGGTTTGGTGCCAGTGTGGAGGAATCCCCAGATGTGCCTCGACCCTCGCACGGCGACTGGCCTATCCTGGGGCCACGGGGTGGATCCCTGTGGTCCTGGTCGTAACTCGAGAGGGTCCCACCGCAGCTCGAGAAAAACCAGAATCTTCACGCTTGCAGGCGGTTTGAGGCCCTTGTGCANCGACCCTCGCACGGAGACTGGCCTATCCTGGGGCCACGGGGTGGATCCCTGTGGTCCTGGTCGTAACTCGAGAGGGTCCCACCGCAGCTCGAGAAAAACCAGAATCTTCACGCTTGCAGGCGGTTTGAGGCCCTTGTGCAATGCTGCGTCCCAGGGGAAATCACCCGTTCCCTCTTGGATCTCGAATTGCTCATTCAGACCCTTGTTGTGACCCAAGAAGTTCACCGCCCCACACGTCCCCACTCGAGAGGACCGCCGAGAGTCCCACTGCGATTCAAGAAGAGATCCATTTTCCCATGCTCAGCTCCAGATGAGGGGTCCTTTCCCTGCTCCATCGGGAAAGGGTTCCCGGCTCTCCCCTCACATCCCAAGAAGTGGCACTCACACCAGGCGAGTCCAGAGAAGCCTCAGGCATCGGGTCACATTTCTGCAAGACCCCTAAATGCCTAGTCCATTCCAGATGAATCTGACTGTCCTGCACTGCCTCGAATGTCACCCCGAGTCTCGACTCTGGCACATTGGCACGAGTGATAGCCCTGGGATATGACGAGGTCAAGCCACTGATTCCTGTATCCGCTCGACAGGGACCCGGACACTGTTGTTGCAGTTGGGGAGGAAAGCGGCTGTGCATGTCTTCAGGCGAGACAAGGCCTGACTCCCCTATGGGGGCTCCAGGGGAACCCTAAGACCTATGTCAGCATGGGCGAGGCAAGCACAGGCTCTGGCCACAGCACCAGACGAGAACTGAGGACCCGGCGACGTCTCAGGAGGAATCCCCACAGGTGCCTCGCAACTGACATGGAGACTGGCCTATCCTGGGGCCACAGGGGCAGATCCCTGTGGTCCCTGTCGTAACTCGAGAGGACCCCACTGCAACTCGAGAAAAACCAGAAGCTTCACCCTTGCAGGTGGAGTGAAGCCCTTGTCCGCTGAGGCATCCCGGGAGAAATCACCTGTTCCCTCTTGGGTCACAGCAAGGGTGTGAAGGAGCCCAGGACCCGGACACTGCTGCTGCAGTTGGGGAAGAAAGAGGCCCTGCATGTCTCGAGGCTAGAAGAGACCTGATTCCCCTGTCGGGGCTCGAGAGTAACCTCAAGTCCTATGAAAGCATGAGCGAGGAAATCTCAAGCTCCGATCTCAGCACCAGGACAGGACAGAGGATCCGGCGATGACTGGGGAGGAATCCCCAGAGGCGCCTCACAACTTGCACTGAGAATAGCCTCTGCTGAGGATACAGGGGCGGCTCCCTGGAGTCCTCATCTTAACTTGAGAGGACCCGGCCGCAACTCGAGAAAAACCAGAAGCTTCTCCCCTGCAGGGAGGGTGAGTCCCTTCTCCCCTGCAGCATCTCGGGGGAAATCACCACTTCACTCTTGGACCTGGAAAGGCTCCTTCATACCCTTGTTGTGACATAGGAAGTTCCCCGACCCAACCGTCCCACTCGAGAGGAACCCCGAGGGTCCCGCCGCGACTCAAGAGGAGCCCTGTTTTCCCCTGCCGAGCTCCAGATGTGGGGCCCTTTCCCTGCTCCATCGTGAAAGGTTTTGCAGCACTCCCCTCGCATCCCAAGAGGTGGCCTCCCATCAGGAGTGTCCAGAGGATTCTCAGGTTGCCGACCACCACACCCCAAGGTCCCAAAATTCCTCGTCCACTCCAGATGAACATGACGGCACTGCACTGTCTCGACTGTCACCCCGAGGCTCGACTCCCAACACACTGGCACGTGAGACAGTCCTGGAGTACCTCGATTGCAAGCCACAGATCCCTGTTTCCGCTTTACGGGGAGCCGGACACTGCTGCTTCAGTTGGGGAAGAAAGAGGCTGTTCAAGTCTCCAGGCGAGAAGAGGCCTGACTCCCCTGTTGGGGCTCCAGAGTAACGTCAAGTCCTATGAAAGCATGAGCGAGGAAATCTAAGGCTCCGACATCAGCACCAGACTAGGAGTGAGGACCCGGTGATGACTGGGGACGAATCCCCCGAGGCGCCTCACAACTCGCACTGAGAATGCCCTCTTCTGAGGATACAGGGGCGGGCCCCTGGGGTCCCCGTCGTAACTCGAGAGGACCCTGCCGCAACTCGAGGAAAACCAGAAGCTTCTTCCCTGCAGGCGTGGTGTGTCTTTTGTCCGCAAGGCATCTCAGGGGAGTTCACCCCGTCACTCGTGGACCTTGAAAAGATCCTTCACACCCTTGCTGTAACCCAAGAGTTCTCCGCCCAACCCGTCCCCACTCGATAGGAACCCCAAGGGTCCCGTCAGGACTCAAGAGGATCCCCGATTTCCCCTGCTAGCTCCAGATGACGGGCCCTTTCCCTGCTCAATCAGGAAAGGTTTTGCGATGTTCCCCTCACATCCCAAGAGGAGGTGCTGGCACCTTGAATGTCGGGAGGAGTCTCACAGTTTGGGCCACTATTCCCCAAGACCCCCAAATGCCTCGTCCACTTCAGATGAACCTGACTGCCCTGCACTGCCTCGACTCTAACCCTGAGGATCGACTCCGGCACACTGGCACATGTGACAGCCCTAGGGTACCTCGAGCGCAAGCCATAGATCCCTGTATCCCCTCGATAGGGCCCCGGACACTGTTACTGCATTTTGGAAGGAATGCGGACGTGCACGCCTCCAGTGAATACGAGGAATGACTTCCCTCTGTGGGGTCCAGGGGAAGGCCACTAAAAATGTCAGCATGGGCGAGGCAACCTCAGGCTGCAGCGTCAGCAGCAAAAGGGGACTGAGTACTTGGCGCCCCTGGGGAGGAATCTCCAGATGTGCCTCGCCCCTCGCACAGCGACTGGCCTATCCTAGGGCCACAGGGGTGGATCCCTGTGGTCCCTGTCGTAGCTCGAGAGGACCCCGCCGCAACTAGTGAAAGACCAGAAGCTTCACCTTTGCAGTCGGAGTGAGGCCCTTGTCCGCTGTGGCATCCCGGGGGAAATCACCCGTTCCCTCTTTGACCTCGAAATGCTCATTCACACCATTGATGTGACCCAAGAAGTTCCCTGCCCCACCCGTCTGCACTCGAGAGGACCGAAGAGGGTCCTGCCGTGACTCAAGAGAAGTTCCATTTTCCCATGCTCAGCTCCAGATGAGGGGCCCTTTCCCTGCTCCATCGGGAAAGGTTTCCCAGCTCCCCCCTCACATCCCAAGAGGTGGCACTCACACCAGGCGAGTCCAGAGAAGCCTCAGTCGTTGGGTCACATTTCTGCAAGACCCCCAAATGCCTAGTCCACTCCAGATGAATCTGACTTTCCTGCACTGCCTCGACTGTCTCCCCGAGGCTTGACTCTGGCTCACTGGCACATGTGATAGCCCTGAGGTACCTCGCGTCAAGCCACTGATCCTTGTATCTGCTCGACAAGGACCCGGACACTGTTGATGCAATTGGGAATGAAAGGGACTGTGCAGGTCCCCAGGTGAGATGAGGCCTGACTCCCCTATGGGGGATCCAGGGGAACCCCAAGACCTATGTCAGCATGGGCCAGGCAAGCACAGGCTCTGGACTCAGAACCAGACGAGCATTGAGGAAACAGCAAAGTCTCAGGAGGTATCTCCACAGGTGCCTCGCAACTCACATGGAGACTGGCCTCTCCTTAGGCCATAGGGACGGGTCCCTGGGGTTCCCGTCATAAGTTGAGAGGACGTCACCGCAACTCGAGAAAAACCAGAAGCTTCTCCCCTGCAGGAAGGGTGAGTCCCTTGTCCGCTCCAGCATTTTGGGGGAAATCACCCCTTGACCCTTGAATCTCGAAAGGCTCCTTCATACACTTGTTGTGACCTAGGAAGTTCCCTGTCCCAGCTGTCCCCACTGGAAAGGAACCCCGAGGGTCCCGCTGCGTCTCAAGAGGAGACCCATTTTCCCTGCTGAGCTCCAGATGAGGGGCCATTTCCTGCTCCATCGGGAAAGGTTTTCCGGTGCTCCACTCACGTCTCAAGAAGTGGCCTCACATCAGAAGAGTCGGGAGGAGCCTCATGTGTCCGACCACCACTTCCCAAGATCCCCATATGCCTCGTCCACTCCAGATGAACATGACTGTCCTGCATTGTCTCGATTGTCACCCCGAGTCTCGACTCCCAAAACACTGTCACTTGAGACAGCCCTGGAGTACCTCAATGGAAAGCCACATATCCCTGTGTCTGCTTTACGGGGAGCTACACACTGCCGCTGCAACTGGGGAAGAAAGAGGTAGTGCAACTCTCCAGGCGAGAAGAGGCCTGACTCCCCTGTGGGGTATCCAGCAAACCTCAAGACCTACGAAAGCATGAGCAAGGAAATCACAGGTTCCGACCTCAGTAACAAACGAGGACGGAGGACGGAGGACTCCACAATGACTGGGGAGGAATCCCCAGAGACGTCTCACGACTCGCACTGAGAATGGCCTCTTCCGAGGATACAGGGTCGGGTCCTGGGGACCCCGTCGTAACTGGANCAGAAGCAAGGAAAAGAGCAATCACAGATCACAAAACCTACCCAGGTCCTTGGCCCCTGGGTGACAAGAGGGAAACATACTGCTGGGACACAGAACATCTACAGAGGGCTACTTCTTCAAGAAACGTCTAACTACACTACTACACAGATAAAAATACAAATAGAAACTAAAAAATGAGATGGCCACACAGGTTCCAGATGAAGGAACAAGATAAAATCCCCAAAGAACTTAGTGAAGTGGAGGTGGTCAGTGGGCAACCTACCAGAAAGCGTTCAGAATAATGGTTGTAATCCACGGACTCAGGAAATGGATGCTCAGGGAGATTTCAAGTTTTCAGCAGAGAAAATATGCAGAGCAACCGAATAAGAGGTGAAGACTCAAAGCACAAACTGTGGAGCCAAACAGCAGATCTTTGTCCAAGAAAGCGTGCCAGTGTGCACTGACATTTCCACTTCCAAAGATTTAAGTGCGACTTTAACAAACGACAACATCCAAGCTATTCCGTTTNCTGTGGAGCCAAACAGCAGATCTTTGTCCAAGAAAGCGTGCCAGTGTGCACTGACATTTCCACTTCCAAAGATTTAAGTGCGACTTTAACAAACGACAACATCCAAGCTATTCCGTTTGACTTAAATCTTGGGTTGAGCCCAATTTAGCCAGCATCCCCACCATTGCCTGGTTCCAACGCTATGTGAGTGTTCAGCAATTATGCGTCTAGAAGCAAAAAAGTTTTGGTACCAGTAGTAGTTTTTAACACAATATAACTATAGTAATATAGCTATAGTTTTCAAAAGTGGTATCTAATTTTTCGTGGCAAACAGAAGGGGTAAAAGTAGGAAGTGACTCAATTTCTTGGGCTTCATAATCACCATGGACAGTGACTGCAGCCATGAAATTAAAAGACACTTGGTCCGTGGAAGGAAAACTATGGCAAACCTAGACAGCGTATTAAAAAGCAGAGATACCACTCTGCCAACAAAGGCCTGTTTTTTCCAGTAGTCATGTACAGATGTGAGAACTGGACCATAAAGAAGGCTGAGCACCAAAGATCTGATACTTTTTAATAGTAGCGCTGGAGAAGACTCTTCAGAGTCCACTGGACTGCTGGGAGTTCAAACCAATCGATCCTAGAGGAAATAAGCCCTGAATACACATTGGCAGGACCAATGCTGAATGAAGCTGAAGTTCACTACTTTGGCCATCTAATTCGAAGAGCTGACTCACTGGAAAAGACCCTGATGCTGGGAAAGACCGAAGGCAAAAGGAGAAGGGGGAGGCAGAGGATAAGATCGTTAGATAGCATCACTGACTCAATGGACATAAGTCTGTGCAAACTCCGGGAGATAGTGAAAGACAGGGAAGTCTGGCATGCTGTAGTCCATGGAGTCGCAAAGAGTCGATCACAACTTAGTGACTGAACAATTTTTAAAGCACCAGAACTGTCATTCAAGTAAGATGTACTGGGCAAAATCAGCTCTATTATAAGCACTTACACTGCCTCTTCAGTAACCATTAAAGCAAAGCGATTATCTTCCATAAAGCCAAGTGACACCCAGCTTGGACTGCATCAGAGTTCAGCAGGGCATGCAGTCAGCATCCCCTCCTAAAACCTAGGCCAACCCCTCCTCCTCCCTTGGCCTGCTGTCTGCCCCTTGCTCTTTCCTCGCCTGTAATCCCCCGACTGTCCCAGTCTGTCCCCTATTGGCAAACGTAGGAACGAAGACTGCTTCCTAGCTGCATGGCCAATCACAGACTGGACGCCAGTGTACGACTCTGGATTTGGGATCCTACTAGGAAAACGAACCAATCGACATGACTGTAGTGTTCACCTCATCCCACCTCACCCCCTAAAGAGCACGCAGGGTTGTCACTGGAAAAAAGCACATTGTTTAAGGGCTCAGGATCACAAACTTGAAAGGTTCCTGAGGAAGAGTTACCAGCAAGTGTGAGTGGCTTAGTCTGATGTTCTTATTATACAGATGAGAATACTGGAATCCAGAGATGTAACATGGACTTGCCCAAGGCTAGGTGATTATCTAGAGGCGGAAACTAAAACCATCCTCCAAACTCTTTCCACTACATCACAACCACCACAAAACCCTATTAAGAAAATATGTCGAGTACATAGAAGACCTCTCCCCACAGACTTTCAGACAGAATAAAGGCAATCTGTACCATGAGAAACGGCACTCAACAGACACCACTAAGTACCAAGGATCTTTATTCTTAGGTCTGATATTTAATCTGTGGCTGCAGATAATACGTCACTATTTAGAGAATAAAAGGTCCCATTATCTTCATTCAAGTCTTCAGCCACAAAGTTACACCTTATTCTCATACAAGATAAGGGTTGGTAGGGGATTAAGGAGGTACACTGAGGATAAAAGCAAAAGGGAACAAACACTTTTACAAGCATATCGTCCCAGTTACCGTGAAGGTTACGTTTCAGGTTAATTTACCAAAGTAGTGACAGAACCATGATTTCAGTGAAAATCAACATGTTATACCTTTTAAAAAACCAGTTCAGAAATACTAAGTCAGGCAAGCATGCAAAATTCAGAGTATAAAAAAATGCAAGGGCTGCCTGCCCAAACAGGTATTTCCCTCAGAAAGAGGGATGTGAAAATGCTGCACAGAACCAAAGGAATTAGAAGCTGAATTAGCAGACCCATTTCCTCAGTTTATATATGAGACAAGTGGGCAGACATTAAGTGGTAAAGCTTATTCAGTCAGATTAAGAACGTATAGACATCTAATTCCTGGTGCTATCCGAAACTACATGTATCTAAAATACAAGGAGATAAATATCCAGAATACATCAAACCCACTGATTTAAAGAAAACATTTCAAGGCGGGGGTGGGGGTGAAGTTGTTATTATAGCATAGCAGCACATTACACATATTTAAGAGATTAAATGGAAAGAAATAATCTCTTATTTTAATGCTCAGTTTTGATCAACACAAGTTTCTAGCCAACTTTCTGACGTAGAGCAAAACAAGTATATTCTTCAGTTTTCTTCTACATGGGCCTGTCTTTCAAAACCAAGCACTGGGTATTTTTAATGTAATGGGATGTTATATGTACATTCCAATTACACATTTTAGGAATAANGAATTGTAGTGTTGCTGAGTTGAAGATTGTACTGCTTGTTGTATAGCAGGCCAATAAATCAAGAGATGAGTTGGTGGAGCAAGGATTAGTGACTTTATTTGGAAAGCCAGCAGACAAAGATGGTGGACTGGTGTCCCAAAGAACCATCTTGCTTGAGTTAGAATTCAGGCTTCTTTTATACTAACAAGGACAGAAGTGAAATCAGACTTTTCCTGGTTTCCATCAGGCTTTTTAATTTCTTCCTTCCTATAGTCATTCACAGGTGGGGCTTGCCAGGATGCTTCCTATGAACTAGACCAAGATATTTTAGCTTAATGCTCATTCCCTGGAAGGCAGAGTTCCCAGAGATGGGCCACTATGTATAATTTAAGCTTACAGATAGCATTTCTTTAATGATTAGCTGGTAATATAAACAAAGGTTCTTCCCTATTACAGTAACTGCACACAACTACCATTCTTGTTCACTTCTTTAAACCTCTATAAAATGATGATGAAACAGATTCTATTATTACTCCTATTCTTGAGTGAGAAAACAGACCTGCCGAGGGATGACTTGTCCCAGCAGATATTACTGGTGAGAGACAGAGGTAGACTTGAATCCAGGGCTATCTTGATTGGTTTATAGCCTCTTAAACACTGCATAGTACTACTGCTGAAAATTCTCATACTCTTATCGAAAAATGACATTTCTAAACCTTACCCTTAATCAAACTGAGCTTTTCTGGAGGGATGTTTCTTTCATACAACACAAAATGGATGTCTGTGGTTTGGATCTATAGCTTGGCAGTGATGTAGCGTGTAGAGTTTGGCCTTATGTGTTGCTCAGTAAGAAACTCCTGGTTACACGTTCCATTTGTTGAGAGTTGTTGTTTTTTCTCTTTAGGACACTCAAGTGGGAGTGAAGAACATGGGGCAAACACAACCTCAGGTCCTATGCGGAAACCTCAAATTCCAGGTGAGTTTTGAGCTGTGAAGGAAAAGAAGTGCTAAAAGGAGGTCTCTCTGAATGTCACAGAAGGGAAGAAGAGACCAGCTGGAAAGCACATTCTCCTGTCTACCCTTGAACTTGATGGCTCCTCTTTGTGAGGTAAAGGGTGGATGACAGTACCACAGCGTTTTGAGAAAGAAAGAAATCTTTCCTCCTGCCTTGGTTCCATAGATTGGCTGAGCTCATGTTCTGACCCACCCCCAATCTGTCCCAAGAAGTGCCTTGTTAGTTACTAAAGCTCCCTCCCCAAGTGAGTGATCTTCCTGTCCCAGAGGACAGGAACTTGAGGCCAGTTCCCTCTATATTTCCGGATTTGAGGGTGGATGTGTAACTTTCTCCTCACATTGCAGATGATGGGGAAATACAAGAGTCATGTGTGTTGGGTGGAGTGAAAATATTCTTCTGGTCCCCAAACTACTTTTTCACGAGGGACAATCTTTACTGATTCAGAGGGAAGAAAGTTTCAGAATATGGTGAGAGGGCTGGGCCACCTGGCTCCCTTGAGCACCAAGATTTAATGCATTTGAGGCAAATGCTTTCTTTGACTTAGGCTCCAAGCTGGACATTTGTAAAGTGGGATTACAATTAAGGAAGGTTTTTCCTAGGGTTGTAACTTATTCTTTTAATTCTCTGCTCTACAGAGATCTCAAGCTGAGCCTCCCGTAGGAAGAGGGAAGAGCGTGGTGTGGCCTATGTCCCCTTGTCTTGACTTAGCTGAGCAGAGCATGTGGAGTCCGAGGAATGGACTAAGGGGGAGGTGGGATGCAGTTGCTACAATCAGGCAGCAAGATTTTCCCCAGCTCTAATGAGAGTGAGTGTGGAGCATCTTAGGGCTAGACCCATGGGGAAAGAACAGAAAGGATACCTTTCTGTCAGCCTCCACATCTCCTGACTCAACCTCCCTCCCTAAACTCATCTAACCAGGGAAGGGTCAGGCTGAGGCAGTACTGAGCAAGAAATCAGAGGAAAATGAAGCTTCTCCAAGAAGAATAGCCAGTGAATGACTTCCCATCTTTCTTATTCCTTCAGCTTCAGTTCATTGCATAGATATACAATCTACTTTGCTATTAAATTTATCCAGGTTGTCAAGTTATATTTTAATCCTACTATAGCTTGGTTTTAAAAACATGTGTGTAACATTTTATTGGTTAACAAGTGATACACTAATTATTGGAGGCATTTTCGAGGATACTGATGAACAAAAGGGTAAAAATATAATTCCCTTGTTATCTACCTCGCCATCCAGAGTACCATGGTAATCATTTTCATGTGTGTCTTTTCCATTGTTTTTCTGATTTCTATACAAACATGTAATTTGACACACTGTTTAGTAAACTCATTCCCAACTGGCTGGTCACAGCTTTTCAATGCCATTAAATAGTCTTCCTCTGTATCTTAGTACACAATACAGTGGATGGGCCCTAATTCATTTAACCAATTCCTTGTTGTTGAAAGTAGATGGTTTCCAACTTTTATAAATAGCTCAGTAAGAAATATCTTTATAGCCAAATCTGAGGTCCTATATTCCTAGAAGTATAACTGATGGATCAAAGGCTGTATATTTTGAAGGATTTTGACAAATTTTGCCAAATGACCCTCCTGACCTCTCCACAGGGATGTCATTTCTGCCACCCACTAGTATATGACCTCCATGTTTGTTCCTTAATAAAATATAATGCGAATGTTCTCATATAGAAAAGGAATGATACTTTTAAGGAACATTCTTTTAATTTATTTAATGATATCGCACCAAAGGCATCTACAGGTTTTACAGTTCATTCTATGCTTTTTGGAAATGCGTTTCTCCTGGGGGAACTCGGAAATCTTGACTGATCATAAGGTATGATAAACAGGCCTGTTAGACAAAGACCTATAGCAAAATGGTTCTTCCACTATTAGCTGGCTATTGGCTAGACCTTTGGGTGGACCCATGTGGAGAGCTGACTGTAGCTCTTGTTTGGACCAGGTCAATTTATAAAGTACATTCCCCAAGCTCATGCTTGTCTTTGGCTTCCCACCAGAATGGCTGATCATCTTGGCATCTCTCCTGGCCTTGGCTTTGATTCTTGCGGTTTGCATTGCTGTCAACAGTAGGAGAAGGTAAGACGATGCTCCTCAGGGCCTTAACTTTGAAAGGGCATCATTTAAACTTAGGCTGTAAAACTACTAAGTATAAAATACAAGCTGCAAGGATACATTGCACAACACAGGGAATATAGCCAATATTTTGTATTAACTTTATATGGAGTGCAATCTATAGACATGATGAATTACTATGCTGTATATGTGAGACTAATAGAATATTGTGAATCAACTATACTTCAATCAGAAAAAAAAAAAAGCCATAGGCAATATGTTCTTGCTGCTCAGAGTGTACCCCTGCAACCAGCAGCATCTGCACCCTAGAAGCTTGTCAGAAATGCTGCATCTCAAGCCCCACCCCAGGCCCCTGTATCAGAGTCTGTGTTTTGATAAGACCCCAGGGACTCATGTGGACAGTACAGTTTAAGAAGCTCTGCTCTGGTATATTCTTTAGAGAAGGGAGACTGTGATTCTTTGGTCATCTGCTTTTAAATGGGTCTTTTGTGGGTCTTAATTTTGGGGTATATGATGAGAGTTGTGCAGTGTCTCGCCAGTAAGACATGAAACAGTATAATCATTCATGGATTCATTGGGCTTCCTTGGTGGCTGAGATGGTGAAGAGTCTGCCTGCAATGCAGGAGACCTGGGTTCAATCCCTGGGTCAGGAAAATCCTCCAAAGGAGGGCATGGCAACTCACTCCAATATTCTTGCTGGGAAAATCCCATGGATAGAGGAGTCTGGTGGTTACAATCCATCTGGTCACAAAGAGTCAGACAGGACTCAGAGACTAACACTTTCACTTTGATTCATTGAATAAATATTTATCAAGTGTCTTCACAGTACACAATGCTGTATAGAGATTCAAGGATTGGCCCTTTAGCCTGTCTGAGGCCCCTAGAAACCTCTAGAACCCTTACCTAAATCAGGGGTTGGGTTTGTGATTTTATTTTATTTTTATTTTTTTTGTAATGACACTATTTTCTGCTTTATGAAAGCTGTCATCAAAAGGATTCAGGTTATGGCCTAGGAAGAGTTCCCTGAGACTTTCCATGGAAAGTCTGAAAAAAGACAGTCACCTCTCTAGAATTGGCATGTGGGTTATTTTCATATCATCAGACATTTCTCCCTCCCTCAACCAAAGCCTATTGTTTTGGAATGATATACCTGCATATACCTGATTGAGCTGTGACCAGCCTTTAGAAATAATGCTACCTTTTAAATGAAGCCGAGGAAAACAGTAATTCTAGCATCAGAGAAAATGAACTTTCACAGGAATACTCAGAAATATAGCTCTAAATTTCAAGATACTCAAAGATGCACAATTTTCCTCCCCCAAAAATGCAGAGGAACATCAAACTTTTTGTAAATGTCCCTTGAGGTTTCTTAAAGCAAAAGAATCTTATTTCCAAGTGGGGCCACATCTATTGTGTCATTAAATCATCAAACAGGTCAGAAAATGCCCGTACATTTGGGAGAAGACCTGGAGAAAATTCTAGAATCTTTCTTGTTGGCTTTTGGAAAGCCAAGGAACAGCTAATTCCATTGCCATTTATGGCTCATGCAGTATCTTTCCTTTTTGGAGGAAATTGAATAATGTCATTTTACATTCATACAAGTTAATGAACGTGCTTTTAAAGTCAAATAGATGTGTTGCTATCTGTAAAACAAAAAGAAATTTAGCCAATTGCATAAGGAACAAAAACTCCGAAAAGAAATCTGAAAGACCTCCTAAAAATCTCCCATGACTAAATGGAAAGAGATATTTTTTAGTTGAGTTTAAATAATATGACTTAGGGAGCCCTTACAAAGAGTCTTTATACTTTTCTTCAGCCTCTGTGCTTTTTTCATAGATGACTTTTGTTTGATTAAATATGAGTTTCCTATTGTTGGAAATCAGTCCTTTTATTCCAGGCCCTAAAATGTACCACTTCTGCTCAAATATACAGCCTATAAGCTCTGTACATGTTGCCATAGAAACATTGGCCTCAGATGTTCTCAACGTGGGTGGGGGAGAATTCGGAGAAGTGTCTCAGCTGTCCCCGGAGCAGCTGGAGTCCCTGCAGTGTGATTGGTTAGCTCGTGTGTCACTTCCCATCATGTCAGCAGCATAAGCAGGCCCCCTTGCTTCCCCACCCACTCCTCCCAATACCAGCGGTCACTCTGGCAACCAGCAAACAGGGACACACAGGATCCGGTAGAGCAAGCGTCTCACTGGGAGAGTAGCTGCTCGGATGCTCTGAATTACCATGTCCTGATTTGATAATCGAAAACAGATTTGCCACAGAGCTAAAGACTGATTAACGGCTGCAGAGACCCTGGGATATACACTGTGATTAAAGTCACCAGCCCATTTCTGATCCTCTCAAAAGGCAGAGGCCTTTCTACTTGGAGCGTGGCATTCTAGAGGGATACAGAATCCTATTTTCATCAAAGAAAGTTTGTTTGAAGATAAGAGGCCTATACCAAGACTTATTCAGCAAATGTCTTTTGAGGGGTGGCTGTGACGTCATCACTACAGAGGAGGAAGAGATGAAAACAAAAAGGGTACCATGCCTTCTCTGCAAAAATCTTGAGGTTTTGTGGCAGTATTGGCCTGTTCACCTTGAGCTATTGTTTATTGCCAACATACTCTGGGCCAGGCCATGTTATATGATTACGATTAAAAGATAGAAGTGGAAAATCATTAACTACTGAAGTTGAGGTTGGAGAATTAAACACGGGCTTCCATGAAGGAGTGATCTGTGAGTTCCATCATCTTAAAGATGCCGATTTAGAGGTCCTGTAATTTCTCTCGCTTTCCCAGTCCTTGTCATAGCCCACATTATTACCTTTCCTGCTGTTCTTTTTATAACCAGAGCCCTTGAATTGCACCTTTCCAGTGGAAATCAGAACTTTATTCACTCTCTGTAAGAGCCAACAGCTCTTTTAGGAATCAGTTGGATTGGTAGCTGCTGGATGAGACTGAAGAGAAGAAGTTAGATGCCTTTCTCCTTAAAGAATTTATCGGGTTTGTGTGAAGAGGAGAGAGAAAGCTTCACAGAAGAGAAGTGATTAAGAGATGTTTCTGCGTCGATTGTGCAGAAAAGGCCTTTGCCTGCTTGCACTGTCATGAGAATAATCATCCTGTCTCTACACCCCAGAGGGCAGCCATGCACCCTCAGCCTGGTGTGTCCCCTCCGTAAATCTCCATGACTTAGAAATGTCTTCCTTCTTTTAAGCTGCAGCCTAGTTCCCTCTCATCTAAGCTCTCCCAAACTCCTTCTGCCCTCTACAACAGAGCTGTCCAGTAGAACTTTCCGTGATGACAAATTCTCATACAACCATTAACCACTTATGGCTGCTGAGGCTCATGATGTGGCTAGTTCAACTTAAGTGAATTTTTTATTTTATTTCATTTGAACTAGTTTATATCCTGTGGCTGGTGTCTACTGGATGGAATGGCAAAGCTCCAACACACTGCAAAATAGATCTCTAAATGTCTTTCAGGACTGTCAGGTAGATGAGACATAAGATCAGTCTGGTGTTGGTTTTTTTTTGCTATTGATACTGTTTTTAAGGAAGGGGAGGAGGCCAGAATGATCCCTGTAGTAATGGATTAGAACTGATGACATGAGTATGAACTTAACATGTTTACATGTTTACATATAGAATTATTTATTCATTTTTATTTTTTGGCCACAGCATATGGGCTCTTGCTTCCCAGCTGGCTCGGCGGTAAAGAATCCGCCTGCCAAACTGAAAACGCAGGTTCGATTCCTGGGTTGGGAACACCCCCCAAGTTGGAAATGGCAACTTACTGCAGTATTATTGCTTGGGAAATCCCATGAGCAGAGGAGCCTGGGGGGCTGCAGTCCACAGGCTCACAAAGAGCTGGACACGACTGAGCGACTCAACAACACGTGGTATCTTAGTTCCCCAACCAGGGATTGTACCTGCAGCCCCTGCTTTGGGAGCTCAGAGTCCCAACTGCTGGACCACCAGGAAAGTCCCAAGACCAGTAGTTAAGGTACCTTAGCCCTTAACTTTTAAGATAAACTCCTCCATGCCCTAAAGAATATGTTTCCTGGCTTCTAAACCCCACACAGCCTGCCCACCCACTCCTGGCCAGGCTTCAGTCTGACAGCTTCCTCATTGTGAGGTCACTTGCGTCCTCAGCTGATGCCTGAGATTGAAGAGGAAAGGAGATACAGGCAAGATGTGGTTCAGTAAAGATCTCTGACCTTTAGAGTCAAAAAGTCTTAAGTTGTAAATGCAAGACTGTAGTTCCTGCCATAACTAGCGGGGTAGCTTTGGGTGATATGCTTGACTTCTTGGACTCAGAAAAGAGATATGCTGGATCACCTCTGAAGTCCCTTCAGCTCTAATGTTTCTTTTTAAATTCCTGTAACTAATAAGAAAGAAAAAAATGAGAGCTTGCTTTTTAAAAGTATTTATAAATTGCCTGGAGCACCAAATATTGGGCTGAGTTATTTATGAGCATCACCCTGCCCTCCTGAAAGAACTCAGACAGAAAACAGAGACGCATAAATCCAGAGGGAAATGGGGGCAGAACCAAACCCAAGCACAACATTCCTCTACCCTGCACGTCTAATGTTACTCACTTTCAAAATCAGCTTCATTTAGGGTAATAATGTTAATCCCCACCTCAGCCCCTTGCACAAACATTTATCTTATGATTATAAATCACTTTCCTACACTGTTTCATCCAGCTTCTCAAGTACCCGTTTGGTGAATGAATGGAAATGACTTTAATAAGATATCTTTTCTCCAAAGACCATCTGATACAAACTATTGGGTTGGCCACAAAGGTCATTTGGGTTTTTCCGTAAGATGTTATGGGAAAAACAAACTTTTGCCAACCCCATATTGTATATAACATGGATAAATGACAAAGTCCTACTCTGTAGCATAGGCAACTATATTTAATATCCTGTGATAAACCATAATGGAAAAGAACATGAAAAAGAACATATGTATGTGTGTGTATCCATTCAGTTCAGTTCAGTCACTCAGTAGTGTCCGACTCTGCAGCCCCATGGACTGTAGCATGTCAGGCCTCCCTGTTCATCACCAACTGCTGGAGTTTACTCAAACTCATGTCCATTGAGTCGGTGATGCCATCCAACCATCTCATCCTCCGTCAGCCCCTTCTCCCACCTTCAATCTTTCCTAGCATCAGGGCCTTTTCAAATGAGTCAGTTCTTTGCATCAGGTGGCCAAAGTATTGGAGTTTCGGCTTCAGCATCAGTCCTTCCAATAAATATTCAGAACTGATCTCCTTTAGGATGGACTGGTTGGATCTTCTTGCAGTCCAAGGGACTCCCAAGAATCTTTTCCAACACCACAGTTCAAAAACATCAATTCTTTGGTGCTCAGCTTTCTTTATGGTCCAACTCTCACATACATACATGACCATACAAACCATAGCTTTGACTAGATGGATCTTTGTTGGCAAAGTAATGTCTCTGCTTTTTAATGTGCTGTCTAGGTTGGTCATCTTCCCTGGATTGGGAAGATCCTCTGGAGAAGGAAATGGCAACCCACTCCAGTACTCTTGCCTGGAAAATCCCATGGATGGAGGAGCGTGATAGGCTATAGTCCATGAGGTTGCAAAAAGTCCGACATGACTGACAAGTGACTTCGCAAGGTTGGTCATAACTTTTCTTCCAAGGAGTAAGCGTCTTTTAATTTCATGGCTTCAGTCACCATCTGCAGTGATTTTAGAGCCCCCCAAAATAAAGTCTGCTACTGTTTCTCCATCTATTTGTCATGAAGCGATGGGACCAGATGCCATGATCTTTGTTTTCTGAATGTTAAGCTTTAAGCCAACTTTTTCACTCTCCTTTTTCACTTTCATCAAGAGGCTCTTTAGTTCTTCTTCACTTTCTGCCATAAGGGTGGTGTGTGTGTATAACCGAGGGTTTTCCAGGTGGGGCTAGGGGTAAAGAATCCACCTGCCAATACAGGTAGATGGAAGAGATGCAGGTTCAGTCTGTGGGTTGGGAAGNTGTGTGTATAACTGAGGGTTTTCCAGGTGGGGCTAGGGGTAAAGAATCCACCTGCCAATACAGGTAGATGGAAGAGATGCAGGTTCAGTCTGTGGGTTGGGAAGATTCCCTGGAGAAGGGCATGGCAACCCACTCCAATATTCTTGCCTGGGAAATCCATGGACCAAGGAACCTGGTGGGCTACAGTCCATGGCGTTGAAGAGTCAGACGGGACTGAAGTGACTTAGTACACATGAACGTGTATAACTGAATCACTTTGCTGTACAGCAGAAAGTAACACAGCGTTGTAAATCAACTGTGTGTGTGAGTGTGTTAGTCACTCAGTCGTGCCCAACTCTTTGCGACTCCATGGACTGCAGGTCACCAGGTTCCTCTGTTCATGAGATTTTCCAGGCAAGGATGCTGGAGTGGCTTGTCATTTCCTTCTCCAGGGGATCTTCCCAACCCAGGGATCAAACCTGGGTCTCCTGCACTGCAGGCAAATTCTTTACCGACTGAGCTACAAGGGAAGCCCAAATCAACCATACTACAACAAAATTAAATTTAAACAAAAAGCTGCAAAAGCAAAGACAAATGAGATAACCCTTGGTAATCTGAAAAAACCCAAGCAGCACCCACCTTTGGCCTTTTACAACATCTTCATCGTAAATATAACAAGGGGAGTGGAGGGAGCAGAAGAAACAGGGCAGACATTTTACGTGGCTCTGGTTACACTAACAAGCACAGCAAGTGCTTCTAGAACACTCACTGTGATTCAGATGCCGTCCTGAGTGCTTACCCAAGGCCTCGATTTCCTTACTCTACCTTGTTCAGAAAGGCAACAGATAAAATGGTAGTAAACTCATGTATCCAGTGCCAGCCTCTGTTTCAAGGGATTTCCACAGTCTTGTGACACTGGTACTCTTAACAGCCTGGTGTTACAGATAAGAAAGCTGAGGCTCAGATAAGTTAAGTGAGTTGCCCGAGGTCACACAGCGATAAGGCCCTCAAACCAGGCCTTCCAAGCCCCTGCTCTTGTCTGTGTGGATCCATATGCCCAGCCCTACGGACCACCAGAGGTCAAGTGTCCTTCCTCCCGCCCTCATCAAGTCATGCCAGAGGATACGGGATCAACCTCATATTCAGGAGGTATAATTTTTACTTCCCCAAACAAGTGATTACGGTTTATGGCCTTGGCAGTTCCAGAGGGAATGGCCCATGATCATGAATAATAGAAGCTTTGTCTCTACAACTCCAAATATCCAGCGGCAAAGTGAACAATTCCGACTTCATGCTTGTTCCAGATCTCCAGATGGTTAGCAGCATGAAGCAAGGGCGGCAGAGCCCAGACTTTTGGTCATAAAAGCCTACATTTGAATATTGACTCTGTCCCTCTTACTGCCTGTGTGACCTCAAGCTAGTTACTAAACCTCCCTGAGCCTCAGTTTCCATTGCTATATAATGGGAATAACAGCTGCTTTGTGAGATTATTGTAAAGATGACATGAAATTACATGTAAAGTGCCTGACATTCAGGAAGCGTCCAATAAATGCACATTTCCCCTCACTCCCACTCTGCTTGTAGTTGTGAGGGTTTGCACCTTTGCTTTTGTTTAAGCAACATCTGACTTCTTGGTTTGCACTTTTGCTTTTGTTTAAGCAGCATCTGACTTCTTGATGTGTGGCAGTGATCATGTTACAAGAAAGAGGAAGCATTGCTTCAGGCTGGGGTGGGGGTAAGGCAATGCCCTGACCCAGCAACAAGATCAAGGTCATGCTCTTCTATAGCAGACCTTCTGCATTTGAGTAATGTTATTAAGAAATCTTAAATAGTGAACGACTTGCCTTATATAGTTAAACTTCCCATATCTAAGGTTACAGGGCAATTAACCAAGCATAAGGGAAAAATCAGTGTGGCCTTATATCTTCCCTGGTGGCTCAGATGGTAAACAATCTGCCTGCAATGCAGGGTTCAATCCCTGGGTTGGGAAGATCCCCTGGAGAAGGGAATGGCAACCCACTCCAGCATTCTTGCCTGGAGAATCCCATGGACAGAAGAGCCTGTCAGGCTAGAGTCCATGGAGTCGTAAAGAGCTGGACACGACTGAGCAACTAAGACTAACACTATACTTCTAGAAAAGCGGTGCCTCCTTCTTCTTGGTATTTGTAACAATAACCCTGACAACGCCAACAAAGTGTTGACTGGGAGAGGAAGTAACGGGACTTTCTTGAATACACAAATCAGAATGATTTACAGTTGTCCCGTTGATGGTTTATCTAAGCCTGCAGAAACAGCCAGAGTTTAACAGAGGCAAACATTTCCCTTACATGATATGATGGAAGGAGAGTTAGAACTTGGGAGTCAGACACACCAGTGTTTGAATCTGAGTTCTCTTAGTACTTGTTCAATAACCTGGGGCAAGTGATGGAATTTTCTGAGCCCAAGATTTCTTTACCTGTGATGGGGGATACAATGAGCACTGGCTTCCCATAGCTGTGACCACTGATTCTCAGACTTCGCTTCAGGTAGCCCGTGAGGGTTTGCTAAGTCCCAGACCCTAGTCCCCGCTCCTCGAGTTTTCTGATTCGGGATGTCTGGCACTCCAGTATTCTTGCCTGGAGAATCCCATGGATGGAGAAGCCTAGTAGGTTACAGTCCACGGAGTCGCAAAGAGTCGGACACGACTGAGCGACTTCACCTCACCTCACCTAACAAGTTTTCAAGTGATGCTTTGGCTACTGGGTCAAGGACTTTACTGTGAAAAGTGCTGATTTTAAAAGTCAGTAGGATGAAATTCACTCAGATTATCATAAACCATAGTGATGGCATTAACTGTGGCAATGATGACAGGATCATTGTACCCATTTCTCTTACAATTTTTTTTCAATTCTTAGGTGTGGGCAGAAGAAAAAACTGGTGATCAACAATGGGAATGGAACCATGGAGGAGAGAAAGCCCAGCGGACTCAATGGAGAAGCTAGCAAGTCTCAGGAGATGGTGCATTTGGTGAATAAGGGGTCGTCAGAGACCCCAGACCAGTTCATGACGGCAGATGAGACGCGGAACCTGCAGAATGTGGATATGAAGATTGGGGTGTAACACCTACTTTGTGACCTTGGAAATAAACCACCATTGGAGACACAACCATTACAGGGAGCTGGGACACTTCACAGATGCAGTGTGCTACTGATTGTTTCATTGGGGATAATTTTTTTTTAGCATAAAATTTTCTATTCCTTTTTTGGGAGTTTTTTGTGTTTTATTTTTTAAAGTCAGATCCAGTTGATAAAAACAGCATTGCTTTCTGAAATGAGGGCCCAGTTAATAATCAGCAAGAATTGGACTGTTCTAGTCCCCACCCAGAAGAGTCTCACCTCCCTGAGGTGTGTGATGGGCAGCTTCTAACAAAAGCCACACGTCCATCTTCCTGACCCTCAACCTTCCCCTTCTCCCCACCCATCAGGGAACAGCCACCTGCTAAGGACATCCCCAGGGCTAGGAGGGATTGGCACCTGGGAGGAAATTTGAATGGGTCCATATTGCCCTTCCAGCAGCCCAATCCCTGGGCGTTTCTTTCTAGTGGGGTTGGGGGTGGGGGTGTACTGGTTACACATCCCCTTCTACAGACTCCTTGGAAAATTTTCAGATGCTTCTGGGAAATACCCTAACAGTGAAGCTATTTATCTATAGTAAGCTATTTATCTGTGTTTTTGAAATATGAAACCCGGGAGGTCCTTTGATCAGTGACTTTTTTTTTTTTTTTTTGGTTACCTACCTGGTCAGAGGCATAAAAGGGTTTATGCTGATTCATAATAAACACCTGTACTTCTTCCACCTTGACCCTTTGTGCTGTGATCTTTCAGTTTCAGCTCATCAGGAAGAGGCAAGGAGGTCCTCCTTGCAAGTCTTCATTTCAGAGCCACGAAGCCCCAGCTCAGGCTCACTCGCCCAGATCTCATAGAGGACCACGGGAGACAGTACTGTTTTACTTCCCAGGTTCCAAAGGCATTCTATCCTGTCCTACAACCAAAATTGTGAGAGGAGGCGCTTCAGCTGCTTTTATGTGCTAATGGCTGCCTAGTCGTTCCCCTGAAAGCCGGTGAAACGTCATGTTGCATGTGCATGACCTACCATGTGTGATGTTCCACGTGTCGTCCAAAAACAATACCCAAGTGCCTTCTAACCTCTTGTAATAAAAGGAGAAGCCAATAGAAATGAAGGAGCACAGACAGTGGCCAAGAGACGCACACGTAGGGAAAGTGGGGCAGCGAGCAGTGCAGATCCTGTCGGAGGATTTTTATGGCCGTGCTTGTACATGGTTTTTCAAGCCAGTGGTCTCCATCCAAAGCAGTTGCTACTCAGGGTTAACTTAAGTGGCTGGAGAATCCCTCATAAGGTTACAGGGCTTCCCACCTTGGATTCATCACCAGATAAGGAGTTATATGGCCAAATAAGAGAATAATGGTTTTATCTCCTGCTTGGCAAGTCTTTAGCAGTCTTTATATATGAGTTCCAGAGACTCCGTTGGTCCTAAAACTTCCAAAGGCTGCTGGTAATAGAAGAAACTGAATCTGTAAAAATAAGGGGTTCCATAAACTGGGACCTCCTTCCTTAGGTCCCCAGAAAAAATAATTTGCCTACACTGATTACAACTGACAATGTTTCCCAGCCCAAATATGAAGAAGGAGGAAGAGAAGGGAAAAAAGAGTCCCATGTGAATCAGGGCTGGGCTTACATCAAGAGTGGATTCTGAAGAGTATATCAGTATTTAAAGGAGAGTTGTCAGCTTTCTGCTCATTCGGAAACTCACTCTTCCCCAGCCATGCTCACAATCCCCTCCCCATCCTGGTCTTTGAAAGTTTCCTTTCTCTTCTGGGGATATCCTCAGTCAGCTCCATAGGTAGCTGTCTGGTGTTCTATTTTTATTTTCAAGCCACACTGTTGTTACTGCTGTTGTTGTCCAAGTATCCTCATTAGCCAGAGCTCTCCTGGGCTGCTGTAGATCCAGACAGGCTCACGGCAGGCTCTGTAACTTAAATGCAACAAACCACGATGGGCAGATTCAAGAAAGCCAGACCCAGCTCAGCCTACGCCAGATTCTCTCTGGGGTCCTGGACAGTCATACAACGCTCACAGCTAGGGAAGGTTTTCCACCCCTTCTATACATTCCCATCAAGTAGGCTGAAATTTTGTTCGGTCGCTCAGTTGTGTCCGACTCTTTGGACCCCATGGATTGCAGCATGCCAGGCCTCCTGTTCTTCACCATCTCCCGGACCTTGCTCAAACTCATGTCCATTGAGTCAGTGAGCCATCCAAGCATCTCATCCTCTGTCGTCCCCTTCTCTTCCTGCCCTCAGTCTATCTCAGGATCAGGGTCTTCTCTAACCAGTCGGCTCTTTGTATCAGGTGGCCAAAGTATTGGTGATCCAGCTTCAGCAGCAGCCTTTCCAATGAATATTCAGGATTGAATCCCTTTAGGATGGACTGGTTGGATCTCCTTGCAGTCCAAGGGACTCTCAAGAGTCTTCTCCAACACCACAGTTCAAAAGCATCAATTCCTCAGCACTCAGCCTTTATGATTCAGCTCCCACATCCATACATGACTACTAGAAAAACGATAGCTTTGACTAGACAGACTTTTGTTGGCAAAGTAACATCTCTGCTTTTTAATATGCTATCTAGGTTTGTCATTGCGTTTCTTCCGAGAAGCAAGCGTCTTTTAATTTCACGGCCGCAGTCACCATCTGCGGTGATTTTTCCATCAAGCAGGCTGAAATAGGAGATTGTTTTCTACTCTCTTGTTGGAATTACATATGATCTTCCCTTTCATAATTGTTGTCACCCCTCACTTGGCTATACCTCTGTGTTCTGGGTCCAATACCCCTCCAACATTGCCTGTGCTCAGGGAATAGGATCTACCCCCTGCCACTTGAAATAAGGACGTAACTTCATGCCGTTCCTACCAGTAGCTTGCCAGGTGGCCTGGGCTGGGTCTTAAACAGTATTATTTGTAAAAGAAAGGGGCCAGCATTTTATTATTCTGCAGAGCTTAGGAGAGCAAAGCTGATAGTTTTGCAAAGCTGAGGGCTTCAGGTGTAATTTTTCCTGAAAAACTACAAATCTTTTGTGTCTCTTGAGGGCTTCCTTTAAATTAGCATTAGGTGAAAAATAAGATGGGGCAAAAGATACCTTCATATCCATATTTTGCAGATTCTAGCCTGGCAGAGATTTCTCTAGCAGAACCTCTCAAGAAATTTTACATCAAGACCATGACAACTAGAATCAATTCATAGCCTCTGTTCACTCAATATACCAGTACACAGCAGGGGAGTAGGAGAAAGAAATCACTGATTTCTCTAGAAAGCAAAATGTACTTAAGAATAACATTCACCCTTATGTCATAGGAATGTTTTTTTATAAACCACTTGTGTTGAATTTTCCAAGAATAGCTCATTGTTCATGCATGCACGATGGCCTTTGTTAAATACTTTGATTTTTCACAGCACACTCTCAACTCTGATTTTTGCATATTTTTTAATGGACCAGTAATAATGAGGAAACCATGCTATGTATATTACTCAGCTGGAAGCACTTATTGGAACATATTAAAAAGCTACGATTAAAAGGGTTAGTGCATTAAAAGGGAAATGGACTCAGGAGCCTCTGATTTAAAGAGGTAGGAGGCCTAGAGGGGCAGAGCTGTGATTATTTGGTTGTTTGGGTAATTTAGAGCACAAAGTTAAAAGTTTATGAGGTGACTAGAGCTTCACACTCATTTTTTTCTGAAAAGAAACATTAATTTCTAACACTTAAAACTCTTCTTTTGGAGAAAGTGTAATTTTCCATTAAAAATGTGTGGTCTACACATTTCAAATTAAATGAGATACTGTAAAGTATGTATACTTTAACATCCAAGAACTACCGTTGGCCTTCTAGTTAGAGAAAGGAGAGGGAACATTCCTTCCCTCATGCAAGGCTCTAAAAAGACAGAGCTTGCAAAAAGGCTTAAATCCGTGGGGCCAAAGAGGATGGAGGAAGAGTCAACAACAGCAAAAATTTGAAGCTGGAAAGTGATGGTTTACTGATAACTGAGCAAATTTGGAAAAGCTGGATCCCAAGCCAGCAGGGGGGAAACTGAGAAGCAACCAGATTTGTGTAGCAGAACTCTCAAAGTCATAAGATTTGGCAGCGTTAGCTGTTTCTGGACATGGTGGAGAAAGTGAAGTGAAGTCAATCAGTTGTGTCTGACTCTTTGCGACCCCACAGACTGTAGCCTACAAGGCTCCTTTGTCCATGGAGTTTTCCAGGCTAGAGTACTGGAGTCAGTTGCCATTTCCTTCTCCAGAGGATCTTCCCAAGCCAGGGATCGAACCCAGGTCTCCCGCTTTGCAGGCAGACGCTTTACCATCTAAGTCACCAGGGAAGCCCTGGTGGAGAAGGCAGGGCTCAAATTAGGGAGATGGCGAAATGACTAAGGAGTTGAATGACTGTTCTTTCCTTCTCCATTCTAGCAAAAGAAGGGAAGATTATTCTCTGAAGAGGGCAAAAAAGAGAGTCTGAGTGTGTAGCAGCAAGCATACACAGTTCACATTTAAAGTATCATTCTGTAAAGTGAAACTGTATGTAAGGAATGTCAGCCTTCCTAGACATTTTCCCCCAACCTGGCTTCCAGAATGCTGGTAGACATGCACATACAATATGCTCCAGGCAAAACTCAGTCTTCCTGGAAATCTGATAAACTTCAAAGCATACAAAAGATAGCAACAGAATAGCTTCCCAAGGCTATATATAGCCCAGCAAAGCAATCTACAATGAAGATCTCAAACCCTTCCAGGCACGCAGGGCTCTTAGCTTGTTGTGGCTCTCTCTTACCCATGAGACAATTCATGGAGAAGAAAACTTTAAAAATGTATATCAGTAATAGCCTCAGTAAGAAAGTAAGAGATAATTCTATCTATGAAAGAATACAATGCTATGGTAAAAAAGGAACATTTAGTGAACCCCTAGAAAAGAAGCTTTTAAAAATTCAAATTGAGAACACAGATTAAAAAAAAAATACTCAACAGCAAGTTTGGAAAATAAAATTGANCCAAGGCTATATATAGCCCAGCAAAGCAATCTACAATGAAGATCTCAAACCCTTCCAGGCACGCAGGGCTCTTAGCTTGTTGTGGCTCTCTCTTACCCATGAGACAATTCATGGAGAAGAAAACTTTAAAAATGTATATCAGTAATAGCCTCAGTAAGAAAGTAAGAGATAATTCTATCTATGAAAGAATACAATGCTATGGTAAAAAAGGAACATTTAGTGAACCCCTAGAAAAGAAGCTTTTAAAAATTCAAATTGAGAACACAGATTAAAAAAAAAATACTCAACAGCAAGTTTGGAAAATAAAATTGAAGAAATATCCCAGAAAACAGTGTGAAAACAGAGGAGAAAAGAGAAAATTCTAGGACATCTAACTTACAAATAATAGGAATTACACAAAGAGAAACAGAGAATATCAAGAAGGAATCATCTAAGAAGTAGATCAAGAAAATTCCTCAGAATTAAAGAATATGAATATCTAGGCTAAAAGGACTGAGTGCTAAGCACAAAGGATGAAAACAGATACACGATAAGACATATCATTTAAAAAATTCATAATAGCCAAGGCAAAGAGATTATCTTATAAGTTTCTGAGGAGGAAAGTGTATATCATAAAGAGAATTGAGAGTCAGAATAGATTTAGACTGCTCAACAGCCACCTTGAAAGAGCAGACTATGAAACAAGTGCCATAAAAACTCTAAGAGAAATGTTTTCAAGCTAGGATTCTAATGTAGCCAAACCACAAATTAACTGTAAGGAGAGAGTGAAAACATTTCATATCTGCATTACCTCCAAACCTAGTTATCCATTCCCAGGCTACTCCTAAAGGATATACTCCTTTAAAGCAAGGGAGTTACTAAGAAAGGGGGAACTATGAGANTCTTGCACTTGGAAATATCACTCAGGCCCAGATTTGTGCCCCCTGCCATGTCTGATTTTCCTTTTTCATGAATCTTATCTATTTCCTCGTTCATGGGATTCTCCAGGCAAGAATACTGGAGTGGAAGGAAATGGCAATCCACTCCAGTATTCTTGCCTGGAGAATCCCATGGACAGAGAAGCCTAGTAGGTTAAATCCAAGGGGTCGCAAAGAGTCGTACACGACTGAGCGACTTCACCTCACCTCACCTCACCTCTCTCTTCACCAGTGCCTCTTCTTGAGAGCATGAGGAAGATATATTTTTCTAGCTATTAAAAACCTTTCCCTTTTAAAATTACTAACTTAACTCATTATTGATTTATTTATTCCAGCTTTTGGAGCTCTTACTCCATTAAGGTACTATTGTAGATAAAAGACTCAAAGAAAAAAATATTAGAGTTCATAACAAACAGATTATTTTTTAAAATGACATTACCAACTAATAAGTGCTATGAGGAACTATATTCACTATCCTGTGATAAACCATATTGGAAAAGCATATGAAAAGGAATAGATGCATGTGTATAACTGAATGGCATTGCTGTACAGTGGAAATTAGCACAACACTGTAAATCAACTATACATCAATAAAATAAAGTAAAATTAAAAGTTCTGAAATGTTGGGTTGCCCTTCACTCTATACTCTCTTTCAGGTATCTCTCTCAGGCTTTAACCATCACTTTTGGATCTTTATCTCTAGTGCAGACTTCTAAATTCCAGGTGTGTATGTCCAACTGCCAACTGGACACCTCCACTGGTCATTCACATGCCAACACAACAGGCCTTAACTTTAATTAACCATCTCTCTCCACTCCCCTCAGGAACAATCTGTTCCTCCTTCTTCTTGTATCTTTTTTCTCAATAAATGGTTCTAGTGTTCCCCTTGTTATCTAAGCCCCCAAATAAGAATATCCTTGATTGCTACTGTCCTTCCATATTCAAGAGTCATGTCCCATATTCAGTAGTCACTATGTTCTATTGGTTTTATCTCTTAAATATCTCCAGGGTCTTCTGTCCATCCTGATGGTCATCATCACAGTTCAGAACCTTGTCTCAGCATCCATGGGTTACTTGAGACAACTTCCCAACCAGCCTCCTGACCGCAGTTGGCTTTGTTCTACACCTTGATCTGCACTGCTACATCTGGATAGTATTGTACCTATTCTTCAATGGCTCCCATGTGCTCCTACGATGTGATTTAATCCTCAGTCATGTCCAACTCTTGGCCACCCCATGGACTGTATTCCACCACGCTCCTCAGTACATGAAATTCTTCAGGGAAGAATACTGGAGTGGGTTGCCATTTCCTTCCCCAGGAGATCTTCCTGACTCAGGGATTGAGCCTGGGTCTCCTGCATCTCCTGCACTGCCAGGCGGATTCTTTCACTAAGCCACCTGAGAAGCCTGAAGAGAATGGATGACCCTCCCCACATAATGCCTTCTAAATTCAGGTCTCCTGTGGATGTCTCTGATTGGTAGACTTGATGTCACCAAGAATCTAAAGGAGTCTAAAAGGTGTGTTTTCAGCTTCCCAGATTCTGCAAGGACAAGCTGGAAGAAAGCTAAAAATGAGGTTGAGGAGCCAGGCTACCAGTACACTGCCCCTTCCCCTGCCTACAGAATCATAGTAACCAGGCATAGTTTGTTAAGACCACAGAGAGCAGGCAAAGCACTACTCAGGGTGGTTGCCTCCTGCTTTCATCCATCTGTCACCCACCCTGACTGTGCAGGCTTTGCTGGGTCTTATCCTATGGTATTTGAAAGTTGAGTCAACGTTCTTGCATTCTTCTTGAGGGAAGTCCATGTTCCTTCCTGGGTTTCCACCTGGCAGCTTGGAGCCCAATTTAGAATCAGCATATGTAGAACTCATGCTCATGTGGTGGCTGACTCACAGTAACAAGTCTGATATCTTCCGATGGAGGGAGGTATAGATGGCAGAGCACTGGACCCAAGCAGGGAATGTTGGGCAGAAGTCTTGTCCCACCATAAACTCAGCTCTGCAGTAGCTCTGTGACGGTGGGCAAATTACTTTGACATTGATCTCATTCAGTGCTTCATGTCATCAAGATGCTTACCCAGGGTGATCAGGATAACAGTGGCTTCCCCAGTGGCTCAGTGGTAAAGAATCTGCCTGCAACGCAGGAGATGCGGGTTCAATCCCTGGGTCAGGAAGATGCGCTGCAGGGGGGCATAGTAACCCATTCCAGTATTCTTGCCTGGAGAATCCCATGGACAAGGGAGTCTAGGGACTATAGTCCATGGGGTTGCAAAGAGTCGTATAGGACTGAAGTGGCTTGGCAGGCACAGGATAACAGCAGTTGTTATTGCCGCCACAGATATTGCTTTTAAAAAAAAATTACTGAAGTATAATTGTCTTACAATGTTGTGCTAGTTTCTGCTGTACAAGAAAGTGAATCAGTTATACATATACACATATCCACTCCTTTTTAGATTCTTTTCCCATTAAAGTCGTTACTTTAATGAGTATTGAGTAGAGTTCCATTGAGTAGAGTATTGATTAGAGTTCCTTATTCTATAGAGAAGAAGGTCTTTATTATCTATTTTATAGTAATGTGTATGTCAATAGTAATGTGTATATGTCAATCCCAGTCATCAGAGATGCAGGTTTGATTCCTGAGTAGGGAAGATCTCCTGGAGGAGGCCATGGTAACCCACTCCAGTATTCTTGCCTGGAGAATCCCATGGACAGAGGAGACTGGCAGCCTACAGTCCATAGGGTTGCTCAGAGTCGGACAGGACTGAGGCGACTTGGCATGCATGTCCTTCCCCTTTGGTAACTGTAAGTATGTTTTTTATATCTGTGACTCTAATTCTGTTTTTGTAAATAAGTTCATTTACATCATTTTTTTGATTCCGCATATAAGTGATATCATATGATATTTATACTGAGTGAAGTAACGATACTTTCTGTTTCTCTGCGTCACTCCCTTGAGTTCAAAGTCCTCAGTCGGAGAACCCAATCGTCCCGTCTTTGGTCATGTGCCTGTCCCAGCCTCATTGTCTAGGGAAGAGAAAGGGAGCATTTGGTTCTTTCAAGTTATGAAATAGAAAGCAAAGCCCTACTTCCTTCCCAGACATGATCAGTGGAAGATTTATCCTTAGCGGGAAGCATGTTTGGTCGGTGGAAAGAAAACAAAAAAAGCAGCTACACTATAGGCATATATTTAAAACAGGAATTACCCACTTTAGCCTCTTCCTCCAATGACATCCTTGAAATCATAAGTTAAATGTAAAAGCTGTTTCTGTTTCTATTTGGGTTAGTCAAAATGTTTGATTTTGGTTTTTACAGAAGATGCTATAGAAAGACCTGAACAAACTTATTGGCAAACCCAATATTACATCTAAAAATAAACACATAATCATATTTTTAAAATATAAAAATATACTCTGAGATCTGAGATTGGCTCATGGACCACCGGTGAGAGCTGTCACACATCTTGTGACCACAAATGCCTGCATGGCAGGTGAAGTGCTGACAATCATAGTATGAAAAGTCAGTCCCTGTTGACAGGTCTGTCTTATCAGCCAGGTTCTGTGGGGAAAGTAACGGAAGGGAACTCAGACTAACGGAAATAGAAAAGTAATGAATTGAAAAAATNGTGATTATGGCCGTGAGAAGGGGTGACAAATGCAAGGAGAAAGGGAGGAGACACCAGAGATGGATGGCATTAATGGAGGAGATATGATGACGGATGGGAATTAGGCACATCTCACAGTGCCCACTCCAGGAGGAAACACTCCTCTCCACCTCCCCCCGGCCCCTGCAACACACACATACACACACACACACCAGCTCGAAATGAAAGTTAAATCAATCCTCAGTGCATTGGCATCCTCCCCCTACTGTACTGCTGCAAATATGGAAGTATTTTTAATCTAATAGCTGGATTACAAACTTCACAATAAGCTTCCTGTTCCCTGCAGTGTCCTCTGTACTTGGAGGATGCCCGACACACAGTAGGTACTCAGTCATACGTGTTGATCAAATGCACCAGGGAAGCATAGCAAGAGACACATCTTATGTGGCAGAAAAGGAGGGACCTAATTCACTGGCTGCTATTGGAGGTTTTTTCCAGGGTATTTGAATGGGGATATGGAGTCTGGTTATTTTCAATCCAAGTCATAACTTAGAATTAAGCTGTGAATATACTCCCCAGGCCAGCTGCCAACGAGTTAGCAGAATGCCACCCAGCTGTCAATGTGGACCTAACTAGTGAGCACACTGACAGTGTACAGAAGAGTTTCTTTCATACAGCGATGCACATAAACGAGGGACGTGGGCATGGGCCGGGGGGTGGCCAAGTCCTAGCCAGGCACTTCCAGCTGGGAAAGGACATGACACACATTATTGTTACCATTTGAGAACAGAGAGTCCAACTCAGACTTTCTGTTAAAGTCAGCAGACNATATACTCCCCAGGCCAGCTGCCAACGAGTTAGCAGAATGCCACCCAGCTGTCAATGCGGACCTAACTAGTGAGCACACTGACAGTGTACAGAAGAGTTTCTTTCATACAGCGATGCACATAAATGAGGGACGTGGGCATGGGCCGGGGGGTGGCCAAGTCCTAGCCAGGCACTTCCAGCTGGGAAAGGACATGACACACACTATTGTTACCATCTGAGAACAGAGAGTCCAACTCAGACTTTCTGTTAAAGTCAGCAGATTGAATATAGTCATTTATGTGTTTTTCTAATGCTTACACAAGGACTTCCCTGGTAGTCCTGTGGTTAAGAATCCATCTGACAATGAAGCAACATGGGTTTGATCCCTGGTCTGGGACAATCTCATATGCCCTTGAGCAGTCAAGCCCTTGCACCACAACTACTGAGCCCAGGTGCTGTAACTACTGAGCCCAGGTGCTGTAACTACTGAAGGCTGCGTGCCCTAGAGCCCGCACTCTGGAACAAAAGAGGCCTGCAACGAGAAGCTCTGGTGCTGAAACTGGAGCACAGCCTCCTCTTGCTGCAACTAGAAAAAGCCACCGCAGAGCAGAAAACACCAAGCACAGCCAAAAAAAAAAGCTTACTCAAATGATAGCAGATGCATCAAAACTTCAGACCAATCACACAAAAAGAATGAAAGAAGACACTTAAGCAGAAAAAGAGATTTCAACAGATTTTTGGAAGACTCAAAGTAAATGGTAAGGGATTCCTGATTCGAGCTGTGTAGGAAGCTCTAACCCGAGGGGTGTGCAGAGCAAGTGTCTCTGAGAAGAGGTCCAGCAGAACCCAGGAGGGCCCTAGGTCTTGAGGCATCACATGGGCAGAGTGTGGGTGAGAAATGCAAAAGTGTGACTTAAACGTGCACTAGGCAAGCTTGGCTAAAAGGATACTCCTGTCTTGGACTTTGAATCTTAAGTAAATGACACACAGATAAGAGAGACACAAGGAGACAATGATGGCTGTAGGAATGTGGTAGCCATGGCCAGTGGCAGAGCTGGTGATGGAAGTTATGGTGGCAGCATTCTTCCAGCCTCTAACTATCCAAGACAAGAATAGAAAAAGGGGTATCCTTTCCTCCTGATGGACATTATGAGTGCATGTACTCAGTCATGTCTGATTCTGTGACCCCTTGGACTGTAGACCCGCCAGGCTCCTCTCTCCATGGAGTTTTCCAGGTAAGAATACTGGAGCAGATTGCCATTTCCTCCTCTAGGGGATCTTCCTGACCCAGGGATTGGGATTGAACCCATGTGTCTTGTGTCTCCTGCGTTGGCAGGCAGATTCTTTACCACTGTGCCATCTGGGAAGCCCAGTGGACATTATGCCTGAGGGCACCTTATTTAACATATCTGGGCCTCAGTTTCTTCATCTGTTAAATGGGGTTAGTGAAGGCACCTATGCCATAGAGTTGTTGGGAGGATATAGATAAAGATATCCATTCCATAGAAAAGTGTTTGCCACCTAATACAGGTTCAATACATGTTAAACAAGAAACTGCCCATGTGCCCCACTAGGCAGCAGAAGCATTCCCCAAAGCAAGAATCCAGATGGAGAAAGGACAGACTTTCTTTCTGACTTCCATCAGTCAGAGGACAGTGAGATGCCCATTCCACTGGGGCAGAAAGAAAGGTATAACAATTGTATTGTTAATTAACAATATTTTAAATTAGCCGAGTCATAATTTTTGTTTCCAATAACATAGCTGGTTTTTAAAAAAATCTCATTTCTAATTGAAGTTGGTGCATATAAAATATAATTTTTTGTGATTGTGAAACTCTGGCCTCAATCTTCAAAAAACAACTTATTTTAATGCAGCCAAGACTGCCTTTATCTCTGCTGTCTCTCCTCCATTGTGCCTTTGAAAGCCTTTTTTGGCTTCCACAGGGAACAATTGAGTTCCCTTTTCTTCAGGACAGTTAGACATACATCATCTTCAGATCGTTACCGAATCATAAATGATTTTGTTTCCAAATGAGGCTGCCTCAGAGAGGAAACATTTAAGCTGAAACCCAGAGCAAGAAATAAATTTGCCTAATATATCATGCAGCCGTTAGCAGTACAAACAACTGCAAATTCTCCGTGGCCCCAGATAACAAAACCGTATAGCCCACTGCATGCTGTATGCCCATTCCAGGGCCCAGACAGACTCTGCCATCAGAGCCACAGACTCTGCCATCAGAGCTACGGAGACCCTGACAAATGGCACAGTGACTAAGTCAAATAATTTTATTACCTCCCTAGAGGGAAGGAGAGACTCTAGAAATGTGAAAACATGTAGAGCTGGAAGAAGTTAGCACTTTTCAACCCCAAACAAAATAGAAAGATGCTTTGTGCCCTAAAGGTCAGCTCAGCCTCAGAAACAAAGTCAATTCAAGTACATGGTCATCAGGTCGACTGTGAAAGCCTCTGCAGGAACTAATGTGGCATCCAGCATGGTCTTTCTATGAAGAATATGTAGAAAATATTGCTACGGAAGAAATTATCTCTGAGTATCCTCTTCATGTGCATCAGTGAAGTATAATGGAAAAAGAAGGACTTACTAGAGGTGGAATTAAGGGTCATTGGTAGGGGGCAGGGAATAGACTGGCTTCCAGGGAGCTAGATCAAAATCTAATCAAGAAATTTCTTCGGGGGCCTCTAATGTCTTCCCATCAGGATTTCTGAAATGCTGTGGCTCTAGGTCTTCTGTTTGTCTCCTGCCCAGATGGGAATAATTTAAGGTGACTATGGGGCTTCCCTGCTTGTTTAGACGGTAAAGAATCTGCCTGCAATGCAGAAGACGCAGGTTCAATCCCTGAGTCAGGAAGATCCCCTGGAGAAGGGAATGTAGACCCACTTCAGTATTCTTGCCTGGAGAATTCCATGGACAGAGGAGCCTGATGGGCTACAGCCTATGGAGTCGCAGAGCGTCAGACATTAGTTGTTAGAGCAACTAACACTTTGACTTTCACTTTTCAAGGTGACTAAATTGACCCTATTTCACTATGGGACTATGTTGGTAGGAGGGGTATGGAAGAGAGATTAGGAGCTGCAGAAAACTTGGATTTTTGTTTATTTGTTTATTTATTGGTTTCTAGGCCAACAGGAGCCACATCCGAACCACATGCAGAAATGTCCCCGTATCACCCCAAAATCCTGGGCTTTGAGCGTGGTGCCACAGTTGGGTGAGACTTTGACATGGTTTCCATTGGCCAAGTGGTAAACACATTTTGCCTTTGGAAAACAAAGTGTGCCCAATATTAGGTGACAAGAGAAGTGGGCCGTAATTTGTTAGTGCTGGTCAACAAATGTTTTTTCTCCATCTTCCCCATCCTGAGAATGCAGTGAGACGACATCGCCTTCTCCCTCAGGGCTGGGTGGGACCCTGTGATCCTTCTGGCCAATAAGTTGGAAGCCGAAGTGACATTTCACTGTTCATGTTGAGGACCTTCCTGGAGCTCTTTCCTGTTGTGAGATAGTAGCTGGTTGATCATTGAGGGATTGTGAGTAACTGCAGGGAACAGAGTGACCTCTGCAGACCTCTGTAACTTCAACTATGGTTGAGCCAGTAACAAACTTATCACGTTGAGGCCACCAAGAGCTGGGTGCTCTTTGTCACTGCTGTGCAATTCATCCAGACTGCGACAGTGAAAGACGGCAGACATAAGACAAACATAAATCACAACCTCTTCACTTGCAGTCATGATAATCAAACAGGATTCTTCCCTAGTGTGCACAGATGGCAGCTGGGAATCCCCCTCAGTCTCAGTTGATCACAGTTGACACTCTGGATGACACTCATTGGCCTGTTGACTTAGCAAACAGGCTAAGTCTCTTCTCTTTTAAGGAAGAGAAAATGTTCTAACAACCTGGGCCAGCTAAGGACAGGTGTACCTTAGGACTACAGGTATCTTTTGAGATCTTCTCTTTACCAAACATGGGTTTCATGATTCCTTGGAGCAGTTAAGTGGATGATGCAGGATGTTATGCGACGATAAGCATGACCAATCCTCTTTGAATGAATGCCCTAAAGTCTCATGCATAATTGGACTTCCAAATGAGACATCGAGGACTATTGCATTCAGCCCAGAGGTTTAAACGCCATTAAAACAATCAATAACGTGGCAATGTACTCCGCTGGGTTATTTGGGGAAATGGAGCCAGTATAGAGGGAGATAGTGAAACCAGATAGACCTCTGGGCCAGCTTTTTTAATTTTTAATTAATTTTGGCTGTGCTGGTCTTTGTTGCTGCGTGGGCTTTTCTCTAGTTGCGGCAAGCAGGGGCTACTCTCTAGCTGCAGTTGGCAGGCTTCTCACTGCAGAGGCTTTTCTTGTTGTAGAGCATGGGCTCTAGGGCTGGCAGGCTTCAGCGTTAATAGCTGAGGCTCCTGGGCTCCAGAGCACAGGCTCAGTAGTTGAGGTGCAGGCGCTTAGTTGCCCCACGGCATGTGGGATTTCCCACATCAGGGATTGAACCCGTCTCTCCTGCATTACCAGGTGACTCTTCATCGCTGAAGAGCCACCAGGGAAGCCCCGAGCCAGCTTCTTCTTAGGTGTGTAAGTTTCTGAATCTCGGTTTCCATTACCTGTGAAACAGGGAGGGTGATAGCACCTGCCTCACAGAATTGTTACGAGAAGACAAACACCCAAGGTCTACAAGAGCCTGCCATGTGTGGAAGGGAAACTGTAGCAGACGCCGTAGGTATTCTGCCCAGATGCCCTTCTCGGGTTCGTCCACCCATCTCGTCACTGCTGTGTTGCCAGCTAACAGCTCGCGGCTGCTTCTTCTCTAGAGAATGGCTCTCTGCAGATGAGAGCTGCCCACCCTACAGGTTCTGCCCACACCTCCCTGCGTGGCCCACAGTCAGTGACTGACTGATATGGGTGCCAAAGACAAGTTTCCTTTCCTCAAGTGGGAACAACACAAAGTTAGACTCTCCCTGAAGCTACCTTCTTGCTCGGTTCTTCCCCTTCCCTCTTCCACTACTCTCCTAGTCTCTTAGGGTTTCCCGAGAAGTATGCCGTCAGACACACCCTGTGAACTTGAATCACTGTCTCAGGTTCTGCTTCTAGGGAATACCACTTATGATAATAGCGACTATTAATCATAACTATCAGGCTCCTCACTGATTTCCTGGTGGCTCAGATGGTAAAGAGTCTGCTTGCAATGCGGGGGACCCAGGTTCGATCCCTGGGCTGGGAAGATCCCCCGGAGAAGGAAATGGCAACCCACTTCAGTATTCTTGCCTGGAAAATCTCATGGATGGAGGAGCCTGGCAGGCTACAGTCCATGGGGTCGCAAAGAGTCAGATGCGACTGAGCGACTTCACTTTCATCAGAGTGTGGCCAGGCCCTGAAGCAGCTGCAGACTGAAGAGTGGTGCCATTTTGAGATGATTCTAACACAGCAACGCATGAGCTCCCCAAACCAAAAGGTTCCACAAAGTTTCTCCCAAGTTCTGTTCTTGACACTGTTGGGGGAGAAAGTGAACATCATTCTTGAAAGAAGACAAGGCAATGGAGAAAAGGATGATGGGAAGGGAGACTGCCGGGAATAGACTCAGCCAAGGGGCTCTGAGGGACCTGCTGGGTTGGCCACATTCCACAGCAACAGCTTTTCTCATGACATTTGTCTCTACTACTACACGCAACACTGCAAGCTTGGGACTCCCTGAGGGCCTTCTATGAGAGGAAAAGGATTGCTTCATTTCTGGATGGCATATTCCCTTTCCTGTTGGAAGAGCAAGCTCCGGCTTCCATTCCAGTGAGAGGCCACTTGGGTAGGGCTGAGATTCAATTCCCATCCCTGAAGAAATCCAGTGCCTTCCCTCATTGTCAAAAATCAGAGCTTTGGCAAGTAGCAGAAGAAAGTGTAGAGGGATATCAGGAACAAGAGACAGAAAGGCTCATGATGTTTATAAAGCTCCTCTAGGAGTAGAGATTATCCTGGGCCGGGTCAGGAGAGGTCATTGTCCAACAATTAAGCCCAGATTTTTGGAAGACCAGCTGAACTCTGTTTTACAGGCTAGTGTCAATGTGGTATGGCTGAAAAAAGAGGCCAAATTGGGAAAGAGAAAGCCAGACTTCTTCCTGCTTAGTCACCAAGAAGTTGTGGCTGATGGTGCTAAGAGTGGTAACAGTGATGCTGATGATAACTATCATTGACTGAACCCTTAATATGTGCCAAGTACTGTGTAAACTGCTTCATGTAGCATAGGCATGATTAGCCCCATTTGACAGATGAAGAAAGTGAGGCTACATAAACTCTCCAATGGCCCATAGTTGGAAAAGTTACAGAATCAGGATTTAACCTTGGTTTGCCACTGTATTACCTCGAATTCATTTTAATTATGATACTGATTTCCTCATCTGCAAAAGAAAGTGAAAGTGTTAGTTGCTCAGTCATGTCTGACTCTTTGAGACCCCATGGACTGTAGCCCACCAGGTTCCTCTGTTCATGGAATTCTCCAGGCAAGAATACTGGTGTGAGTAGCCATTCCCTTCTCCAGGGTACCTTCCCAACGCAAGGATAGAACCCAGGTCTCCCTCATTGCAGGCAGATTCTTTACCATCTGAGACACCAGGGAACCTCCCATCTGCAAAAAGACAAGGCTGAACTTCAAATATTTGCCCCTGAGCTCCTTTCTAACCTTACAGTTTGAAATGATTTCTGTCCTCCTCGCTAAGAGGTGAGGAAAGTTTGGGATCAGGAGAGTAAGCAACTGGAAAAGAGAAGCTGGGTTCCAGTTGAACTTTTCACTCAGATGAAGGCAGTTTGGAAATTCCTCGGCCCCTCCTTCTGTGAGCAATGCATTATACAGGCCTGGAAAACGTCTGAGAAGTGGCAGAGGCCGTTGGAGAATTCCAGGAGAGTCAGCTCATGCAACAAAAGGAGTGAACCGTAGATGACAGCAGTTCTATATTTGTCTTTTTTCCTTCACTAGTGGCCTCTAGATTTTTCCAGACAGTATTTGGAAGGCTGAAATCTGATCACCCCAAATCACAGACAAAAATAGATGTTAGGGTTCTGCATATTCATTCTGACCTGATCAAGAGCGACAGGGGAAACGCAGTAATGTTTTATTTGTCTGCTTATGGAATTCAGAAGAATGTAAAGTCACACTTTTATTTTTTAAATTTTATCTGGCTATTAATCTTGGCTGCACTGGGCCTCCGTTGCTGTGCACGGGCTTTCTCTGGTGCTGGCGTGAGCGCTGCTCTTTGCAGCGGCCTCTCTTGTCGTGGAGCATGGGCTCTAGGGCACACGCACTTCAGTAGTTGCCCTGCATGGGCTTAGTCACCCCAGGCATGTGGAATCTTCCCGGATCAGGGACTGAAANGAAGAATGTAAAGTCACACTTTTATTTTTTAAATTTTATCTGGCTATTAATCTTGGCTGCACTGGGCCTCCGTTGCTGTGCGCGGGCTTTCTCTGGTGCTGGCATGAGCGCTGCTCTTTGCAGCGGCCTCTCTTGTCGTGGAGCATGGGCTCTAGGGCGCACGCACTTCAGTAGTTGCCCTGCATGGGCTTAGTCACCCCCAGGCATGTGGAATCTTCCCGGACCAGGGACTGAACCTGTGTCCCCTGCACTTAACCACTGGGCCACCAGGGAAGTCCTAAAATCCCTGCTTTTTAATGTTTGAGGGTAAGAACAGTATTTATATTGGATGGCTTTTGTTCTCTTTAGACTGTTCTTGAACAGGCCCTGGAGGTCAACTGCTGCTGCTGCTGCTAAGTCGCGTCAGTGGTGTCCAACTCTGTGAGACCCCATAGACAGCAGCCCACCAGGCTCCCCCGTCCCCGGGATTCTCCAGGCAAGAGGACTGGAGTGGGTTGCCATTTCCCTCTCCAATGCGTGAAAGTGAAAAGTGAAAGTGAAGTCGCTCAGTTGTGTCCAACTCTTTGCGACCCCATGGACTGCAGCCCACCAGGCTCCTCCATCCATGGGATTTTCCAGGCAAGAGGGCTGGAGTGGGGTGCCAGTGCCTTCTCAGGAGGTCAACTAGCACTCCTGAATTTCAGCCTCTGTGGCTCAGTTTTTCTTACCATGACATGGGAATTAAAGTTGGCCTCTCAGTGCCTCAGTTGAAGATGAATGAACAGAACTTTAAAAATTACNGGTGCCAGTGCCTTCTCAGGAGGTCAACTAGCACTCCTGAATTTCAGCCTCTGTGGCTCAGTTTTTCTTACCATGACATGGGAATTAAAGTTGGCCTCTCAGTGCCTCAGTTGAAGATGAATGAATGGAACTTTAAAAATTACACGGAAGTAAAGTATTATTTGCTGGGGACTCCACAGTCTTTTGTTCTGGCGGGGCCCACATCAACTGTGTGGGCATCTCTACCCACGCCTTCCTGTCTGGGCTGGGCAGTGACGAGCAGGGAGAGCACCTCATGAACGCTTCCTTGGAGGTGCCTAAACCTCCGTTACCTGTGGTTCTTTGAAGTACCGAGTCCTGGCTTCCTGTTTATGTCACCGTGCCTGGAAGGAGAGATGCCCAGAAGGTTCAGGGCCGTAAGCGGTGTCCGCAGAGCCCTTTATGGCTCCACAGTCTTCCACTGTGGGGGTACAGAGTGCAGCTAACTGGGCTATTAGTGGTTCTTAGGGTAGGTAGAGATATTTCTTGTAACTTCCTGTAGCTTCTTCCTTCAAACCGCTGTTTGCATCATAGCAAGCAACCGGCTAATGTCGGGTAGAGTTGCTGGGTGTAGTACATTATTGCTTAAAGAAGAGGTCAAAGGCTGAACAGGCCCTCTCTGGCTAACGTCAGAGCTGTACTCTCTGACCGTACATATCATGTGAGCCCGAGGAAAGAAGGCTTCGCTTTAAATTTAAATTCCCCTTTTAAAATGCTTGTTTTGGACTTCACCGGCGGTCCAGAGGTTAAGACTCTGTGCTTCCACTTCAGGGGACATAGGTTCAATCTCTGGTCAGGGAAGTTCCACATGCCATGCAGTGCAGCCACACACACACACACACACACACACACACACACACACACACACCATATAAAAGGGACTTTCCTAGTGGTCCAGTGGTCAAGACTCTGCCTTCCACTGCAGGGAATGTAGGTCCCATCCCTGGCTGAGGAATTAAGATTCCACATGTGGCCAAAAATTAAAAAATTAAAATGCTCTGGTTTTGTCTGCCTCAGTGTTCCTGCCAGTGAGATGGACTCCATTAAACAGCCAGCAGTGGATGACTCCCCAAGGCTTCCAACAGTGGTTCACAAGTGCGTGCGTTGAAGGAGCCACGGACAAATAAATGGAAGATCTGAAGAGGAACTTTTCAGTCAGTCATGCACGCATACACAGAGATACACACACAGAGACACACAAAAACACACATTATCTTATTTATTATCTCTAGGGAGTTGGTGATGGACAGGGAGGCCTGGCGTGCTGCGATTCACGGGGTTGCACAGAGTCGGACACGACTGAGCGACTCAACTGAGAAGCACATGTGTCAAAGCCTCCCTAGGTTGTATGCCCAGGAAACAGAGAGAAACATTCATAGCAGCATTATTTAACATCAAAAACAACAACAACAACAACAACTGGAAATGAGGCAAATATACACTGGCAGCAAAGTGAGTAACCAAAATATGGCACATTTCACATACTGTGTAATTATACAGAAGTGATCATGAACCACAGCTACTTGTAACAGCATGAATAAACTGAGAAACATGTTAAGAAGAAAAGAGACGTATTGGAAAAGACTGCATGCAATGCAATACCCTTTTTATAAAGCTCAGAAATAGGCAGAGCTTGTGGAGTCATGCATATGTGTGATTAAAAAAAAACAAAAACCTATTTTTAAAAGTAGAGGAACGATAAACAAAATTTCCAGTAGCAGTTTCCCCCAGGGAGTAAAGCAGCTGAGTGGAATAAGGAAGGAGTACAAAGGTCAAGTGAAATGCTTGGGGATGCTTTAGTTCCTACACTGGCTTACCGAGTCATAGGATTCTATATCATGCCGCATTGTAACTTAGATGTAGATTACATATATCCTTTTGTATGTATAAGACATTATGCTAATCAGATTAAAAACCAAAATTATCTGTAGTCATGATGACTTACCCAGCTGATAGAATTCAAATTTCAGAGTTCAAAAGTTTAGAAAGTATCTACTTCAAACGCCTAATTTTACATATTTCAAAATGACTTCCACATTGCTAAGGGACTGGGCCACATTTGCACAACCCTTTAGTGACTGTGCGAAGGCTAGAACTCCTGCCTGCTGCTTCCTAGCCTATAATCCTTCCTTCCATTCCCAGCCCCAAATAATTCTTCTTCTTATTTTTCTTCTTCTGCTTCTTCTTTCAATACGGGAAAGCAGCATAAGAGGCCTTACAACCACTGTGGGTGGATTAAACACCTCTGTTCCAGAAGAAAGGGCAAGAAATTAAAACATAGGGATTATACTCCCTGAACAAGCAAAGTCATGTTTCTTATGAAGGAGTGGTTGATAATGATCAAATGGCATCCATACTAAAGTGTTAAGCTTACCTAAACTCTAATCGGTGGCTCTGTGCTACTTTAAAACAAAATGGCAGCCCAGAAACTTACTGATGAGCATATTTTCTATAAATAAGATTTTAATAACATTTGAATATGGATGTGATGTACACTTGACTCCAAGAGAATAAAGAAAGGCGTCTTTTCAAAGGAAGTGTCCATTTTCATCAACAATTTAAATAAATTGCTAGCATTGTTGAAAAGAATTGTGATGTGTCACATTCAGGTACTTATTTAAAAATCAAATATTTGCCTCCTTCAGTTCAGATCAGTCGCTCAGTCGTGTCCAACTCCTTGCAACCCCATGAACTGCAGCACACCAGGCCTCCCTGTCCATTACCAACTCCCAGAGTTCACTCAGACTCATGTCCATTGAGTCCGTGATGCCATCTAGCCATCTCATCCTCTGTCATCCCCTTCTCCTCCTGCCCCCAATCCCTCCCAGCATCAGTCTTTTCCAATGAGTCAACTCTTCCCATGAGGTGGCCAAAGTACTGGAGTTTCAGCTTTAGCATCATTCCTTCCAAAGAAATCCCAGGTTTGATCTCCTTCAGAATGGACTGGTTGGATCTCCTTGCAGTCCAAGGGACTCTCAAGAGTCTTCTCCAACACCACAGTCCAAAAGCATCAATTCTTCGGCACTCAGCTTTCTTCACAGTCCAACTCTCACATCCATACACGACTACTGGAAAAACCATAGCCTTGACTAGATGGACCTTTGTTGGCAAAGTAATGTCTCTGCTTTTGAATATGCTATCTAGGTTGGTCATAACTTTTCTTCCAAGGACTAAGCGTCTTTTGATTTCATGGCTACAGTCACCATCTGCAGTGATTTTGCAGCCCCCCAAAATAAAGTCTGACACTGTTTCCACTGTTTCCCCATCTATTTCCCATGAAGTGATGGGACCGGATGCCATGATCTTTGTTTTCTGAATGTTGAGCTTTAAGCCAACTTTTTCCACTCTCCACTTTCACTTTCATCAAGAGGCTTTTTAGTTCCTCTTCACTTTCTTCCATAAGGGTGGTGTCATCTGCATATCTGAGGTTATTGATATTTGCCTCCTTATCCTCCCCCAAAATAATGAGAGACAACAATTCAACTAATTCAAACTCTCCTATTAAATCTGTGGGTGCCCTGAAGTGTGAAAAGAAAACATGTCTTGTTCTCGATGGGGCTCCATTCATGTATGCCTACCTTTCACTGGATGAGAATCTCATTTTGCTGAATGTGACCCTACTCTTGAAGACCATGCATTTTATTTCTGAAATGTAGCATTAAATGCTCATCACTTACTTTTATAGCATTGGTTTTTCCAATACTAGAGAAAACAGTGTGTTGGATTTACTGAAAAACTACATCTTTGCACACTATCCTTTATGGATAATTTAAGGTTTGTTTGTTTGTTTGTTTTTTTGGTTTGTTTTTTTTTAATGGCCTTATAGCTNTTTTTCCAATACTAGAGAAAACTTAGTGTGTTGGATTTACTGAAAAACTACATCTTTGCATACTATCCTTTATGGATAACTTAAGGTTTTTTTTTTTTTTAATGGCCTTATAGCCATTAGAGCTGTTCATCAGCTCTTTACAGCTTTATTCCTGGACACCAGGTCAGGTTGCACTTTCCTATTTCCTTGAAGTTAGGTAGAGACATGTGACTTGTTCTGGCCATTGATAAATGGGCAGAAATGAGGCATACAGCATTTGGAAGGGTGCTTTAGGAGTCACTGTAAGATCTGCCCTGTTCCTTTTTTCTTGCATTTGGTAAGGGCAGAAGCACAAGGAGGAAGTCTCTTTTAGACTCCCGCAGTGAGGATGCTGTGGACCAAAGTCCTCCAGACAGTGATGGACATGTCATATGAATAAGAAATCAAGCTTGGTTGCCTTAAGCTCCTGAGATGTGGGAGATAACCCGTACTGGCTGATTCACAAGCATTTTTGTCCAACTCATAACTATATAGCATAAGATATAACTCCACTGTATAGTTAGGCTTCCGAGAAAATATTCATTTAGACATTGCAGGTTTCAAGTCGCAAATTTCTCCAAAAGGAACACTGGAGAGACACTTACTATGTAATGAACACTAGCTTAAAATTGGAATTGAAGGAGAGTCAACAGCCAAGACAAATTGGAATCCACATTTATTAATGAGAGATATATACATAAAAGTTAAAACACTTCGTGAAAGATTGGATTTAAAGATTATTTCCAGTGTATAAAGAATATCCAGTTATTTTACACATGTAATGTGACAGTAATCAGTCCACAGTGTAAGGAAGCTAAAGGTAAAAGCAAAATACTTCAAATACCCCAAATGTGCTTTGCCAAACAAGGCATCTCCTAGTACTATACGTAAGAAACAACCCCAAAATTAGTTGAAATTTTTTTATCTTTTTTCATTCATTAAATCCAATGTGCTATAGACGCTCTATGTTACATGACTAGATTAATGGGGATTGTGAATATGAGGGAAACAATTACTCTTATCTTTCATTCTGGACACACACAAGAATCTTCAAAGGGAATTCTACCTAAAGGCTAGATTTCTTTCAGTAAGGTTTCCATCCTGAATATGACACAAGTTGAAGAAGCCACATTTTCAAGAAAAAAAAAAACAGTGCCTGCTCACAGTTACATCCTTTCACTCCAATCACTGGAGCGGACACTGAAAATTAACATGCTTTGTGCCCTCAGAGGATCTCCTAAGCTTCACATTTCTTGTGAAAAGAGAGGAACATTCAGTGTTCCCAGCTGCACGTGGTCAGTTTTCTCTGTCCTTAAAGAAGGAAAAGGGGGTTACAGGAACTATAGACCTCGTGGCATTCAACTCAGTGATAATTAGGATGTGTGTTTGGGAGGCAAGCATACAATTGCATTAGTTAATCTTCTCTCCAAACAGTTGAAACACACACACAAAGCCTAGGAGCTAGAGGCCCTGCTCCCTTCACATGCGCGGGATCTGTGCTTCACCGGTGGTTTTTTTGCAATCTCCCCAAGAGTATACTGACCATTCTTGTGCTTCTCATACTCTATCTTTCTGGAGACAGCTGTGCAATTTACTACCAGAAGTGTGCTTTTGTGGGATTTTACCTGCATGACAGTTAGTGAACATCTTTCCTGTACCCCAACTCAAGAAACCAAGAGGGACAAGGCTCTCCACAACCATAAGTCATGAGCATGATGATCGGTATTTGGCAACCAAAGAAGCAGACCTTTAACCTACAGACATTATGCTAACATGCTCATGCTCAGCAGAGGACCGTTTTGTCTCTTTGAGCTCAATTCATCAAGCAAATGTAAATGTCTTGGCTGCAGATAAATGTCCTTGTTCTAAACCTACCTAGGCCTAGATAATCAAAAGTTCCACAAAGGTATTCACTGGGCACTAATGGACATTAATGACCTTTGACTAAGAATCATGACACATATCCAACACCCCCTTGCCCTGAATCACTTATTTACAAAGATACTGGATACACACAGACTTTCAACCAGTCATCAGCACAAAGGATTCACAGATAAGTTCTTCACTGATATACATTCCGAAGTCACTTTAAGAAAGAGGAGAAATGATTTACCACTAGCTATCTAAGAAGGAAAAGAAGGATTTTCAAAACATCAATCAACATGTCTACTGCACTTAAACAGCCAAAAATACCATTTAAATTACAATACATCTATATACCATTTCACTGAAATTACACATAGATATCTACATTATAGCTACACAAAGTGCAGAGGCACTTTTCTTCATGCGTGAAACAAGTGTTACTGTGTATACACAAGAACTTCATGCTTGACAGCTATCTGTACTTGAAAATCACAGATATAATTGTTGCCAGTTGAGGGCACATCTAATCTGATTGCTTAATGAGGAGTGGATTTAAATACACACCAGTACACTTTCTATGTAACTATTTCCTAAAACATAGCAAAAATACTAGCCCTACAATCATATTATCAGAAAGTATGTTTGGCGGAAGGAAGACCCTTCCTTGTCTTTGCAGTGATTGTTGATTTGCCTTTTAGGGAAATTTACATAGATTGTTACTCACCTGAGGACAGAATCTACCTGGGCTGCTTCTAAATAATTTCAGTGAGACTCTCAGCCCCATCGATAGAGTATTGCTTCATAGCTGGTACTAATGTCTTTTATTTTAACCTTAAAAATATGTGCTCAATTCACATGACAATGTGACATTTACTACCAATTTACTTGGCAAGAATGAACTACAACAAATCTGTACTGATTGGCTTCCTCACACTCACCCTCAATCTCTGCTATCCAAAGCTATCCTAAGCCAATTTTCACATAAATTATTAGGAAGGCATGGGAGATTCTGAATAGAGATGATTCCACTATTATCATCTTATTTTTCATGTTCTTGGAGAAAAGCAAAATTAGAATGCTTAGGTGGAAAAACAAGATGTGGTGTCAAAAATAAAGAGTCAGCACCATTCCTTGACTTAAAAAGCCTAATTGTTTAAATATTATATATATCCTAACCAGCTAAAGGATTTAACTGACTCTTTGTTCTTAATGGTCATTTTGTTCGTTGCATTGCAAAGGACTGGGTTTTTACATTTTTCAAATGTGACTGTATGCTCAGGAAACAATGACAGCTCTAAATTGCTGTAGAAATGTCTTGTGCTTGAATTAGTTGTAATTCTACATATGTGGTTATATAGAAAATACTGTAAGAAAATATCTGTCTGCAAAATTACAGATACTAAATAGATCCATTCAGTCTACGCTGAGTTCTTTATGGTTTATGAAGAACAGATACAAACCTATATAACATTATTAAAGGCTAAATCAATATTAAACATACACTATCCAGGACTCTAAATACGTTTTCTCATGCTTTTTATAAATAACAGCAAAGAAGCCCAGGGATTAAAAAAGAATGTGAGGTTGCTGCTGCTAAGTCGCTTCAGTCGTGTCCGACTCTGTGCGACCCCATAGACGGCAGCCCACCAGGCTCCCCTGTCCCTGGGATTCTCCAGGCAAGAACACTGGAGTGGGTTGCCATTTCCTTGTGGATTGGAGGAATCTGTGAATTTTGGAGGGTACAATACTGATCAGAGGGCAATATATTGTCCTTGGTAACATAAATTTTTACCAGGAAGCCAAAATATGTCTGCTGGCAGCAGGATCAAATTAGATTCACAGTTTGCCAGCTCTCTCCTCAAGCCATAGAAAACAAATAGAAAAACAATATACAAAAATCTTCGCAAAAGTATTTTTTTATGTACAAATCTCTAGAGTGACCAGATAACCTGGTCTGTCCTGTGCAACATGGAAATGTAATGCTGAGATTTCCTGGGGGAAGGAGGAAGGGAAGGAGTGAAGGTCATTTATGGAAAGATTTGGCTGCCAAAGGATGAGTTCCGAGTAAGGAGAAGAAATCTCCTGGGGAAGTAAGAAACCAGAATACCAGCTTTCTGATCATACATCTCAGAGAACTCGCTCCATGGGGGCAAAACCTCAGAGATATGCTAACTTCCTGGGCTAGTGTGTGCACTTCTCTCCTACCAAAGGCAACAGACTGTTTTTAGGCAGCTTACATGGTTGCCATAAGAAGAAACAGAACCCCCAAAGGAGTGACGCTCCCCTGTATCATCCACACCTCCGTGGGGAAAGATGACAATGGTCCTAAGTTACCTTCCAACACTCACCCAGGGATGAGGGGTGTCTCCGGAGAAATTGGAGACCTGTTGTTGCCTGGGCTCTAGGTCAAGTGCTGACTCTTCAAGACACAGGGATCTGTTCAGTAGCAGGTTTTATCCTCAGCCCCAGAGGGCCCTGTATAACAATCAGAAGGACTTTAACATATATTGAAATGGATACATGCTCCAGAGGTAAGAAGGTGAGGCAAGGCTGGACATAGGCAAGCTGATCAGTAATTACTCAGAGTGAATGAAGTAAGAACTTGAGGGCTTTTCTTACTTTTTCATATGTTCTTACATGGGTCAGTTAAGAAATGTCTTTTTATTGATGCTCTAGTGTTAGGGCTTCTGCATGAAAAATTTAAACAAACAAAAACTAACTCTATCCTTTCAGTACTAGCTGCACATCTCTCTGCCCTGCGTTTACAGAGCTGAGGTCTTTGTTAGTAAAAGTGTTCGTGGCACAGTAATACAAATCCTATCCCAGAAGTTTGGACAAAGAACAAGGATGCAAACAGCAGCCCATTGCAGTGATACTGGAATGTTCAAGAGATTGTTCAAAGGCCATGGCTGGTCACACGCCCCCTGCAGACAGACCACGCATTTTATTCACTTTAGAAACAGCATAAAAGAAGATCAGGATCACCAATACAAGTCCACTCTTGTAAGATAGACCTTCTCCGCCTGTGATGTGATGACCACAGTGAAAACAAACCAAGAGGAAAATTTGAAAATGAACTCAATCAAACATCCCTGCAAACCTTTCCAGAGAAAGGACTTGGCTCGATCCCACCCTGTATGTGGATGTGCGTGTCTGAGTACTGGTGGAAAGGAAGGTATTTACAGACAGCTGCTGTTATTGTGTAAGTCTTACACCAAATTTCATAAGAGTGTTCAAGTTGATTTGCCAAAGGCTCCCAAATTCCCATACTGGGTTGGCAATTAGGACCGTCTGGAGGAAACTGTGTGTTTTGGGTATTCAGCGTGGGCTCTGTTGCTATAGCAGGAATGATGCAAGACCTTGAGCAAGGCCATAGATTCATCCTGTGGTGACTGGGGCAGCCTTTTTCCCTGAGCTGAATGGCTACTTCTACTAGGACAGCACATTAAATAAAGGACAGTGTTATAAAAGGAGGTTGGTTTATACTCCCAAAGACCAAACTGTAGATGAACATGGCCATCTTCCAAGCTTGTTCTAAGACATCAGATGAAGAGAGAGGCTTGAACTTAATTTCTCCCAAATTGGATGAGAAAAATCCAAATTGATTATTCATTATTGTGGGCTCCTCTGACTTACAATATAAATAAGTAATGTGTTATAGCAGTAAGTATCTCAGGCAGAGCTAGTGGTAAAGAAACTGCCTGCCAATGCAAGAGACATAGACGTGTGTTCAGTCCCTGGGATGGGAAGATCCCCTGGAGGAGGGCATGGCAACCCACTCCAGTATTCTTGCCTGGAGAATCCCATGGACAGAGCAGTCTGGTGGGCTATGGTCCATGGGGTTGCAAAGAGTCAGACACAACTGAAGTGACTTAGTGTGGGCACATAGTAGTAAGCCTCTTAAGAAAAGGAAGTTAAAGCAGAGATAATTATATGGTGGCTTCTTAGGAATGGATGGGCATTTTAATAATTTAATCTAGCTTGTCCTTTTTTTTTTTTCCCCAATGGTGCTCATGTGTAAATTGACTAGTGTAAGTTATATGAATAAAAATGGGCAGAGTCTCAGTCAAATGTTTCTCTTCCCNCTTCTTAGGAATGGATGGGCATTTTAATAATTTAATCTAGCTTGTCCTTCTTTTTTTTTTCCCCAATGGTGCTCATGTGTAAATTGACTAGTGTAAGTTATATGAATAAAAATGGGCATAGTCTCAGTCAAATGTTTCTCTTCCCAACTGCATTATTTCTCCTCATCTCTGTTATTTCTGTTATTTCCTAAATTAGCTGTGCTATGAAATTAGATACTAGTCAATTAAGATTCCCTATCATCTGTTCTAAAACCAACCTCTGCGCTAACTTGGATGGTCATTTACTAAATTGAGCAACAATGATCACTGGAATAAGAAGAGAGCAAAAGGAAGAGCAGAAGTTGAATTTTCTTTTCAGAAAAAAAAATCAAAAGCAACTGATGTCTGAACAGCTTTGCACTCACTTCATCCCAGGAGTCCAACCTGCCAATAGTGCAACCTGTCTGGCCTGGTGCTCAATGGCCCTTTTTTGGTTTTAGACAAAATTATCAGATACTGAGACCATTTACCTTCTTTGACAACTAGATTTATAAAACTCTCACTTCAAAATTCTTTTAGGCCTTTTGCTTTTAACCTTAATCTTTTCAGGCTCCTGGATCATCATATTGTATTCAAAGAGCAAGTATTATATAATTGAAAAATCCCACTTGGTCCCTTTCCTTGGCTTGGAATGAATTTATTTGGAGAATAAGCAAAGCCCAACCAGCAACCCCAAGCACTGAAGAGCAATGAAGTGCTGAGCATTTAGTCACCACACCAGGCAAGAGCTGCTGAGGCTTATCAAGAGTCTGAATGATGGAGAACTCTCTCTGAACATGCAGGTACCTATTTGAATTCACTGCTGAATTTCTAACAGCTACCTGGTTCAGATCATGAAGGTCTGCATGCTCTAGATGACTGCCTTAATTCTCTAACGCTCTTTGTATGGAAAACATAGCATAAACAGAACCCTTGATTCAGACATAAGTGAAATATGGTACCACATCTTCTGCTATTGGGAACGAACGGAAGTGTGGTATTTGCAAAAACATGGCAGGATTGGGTTTCCCTCTGGAGATCCAGTAGGTGAATTGCTGTTACTTAGTCATTTAGTCCTGTCTAACTCTCTCGCAACTCCAAGGACTGTAGTCTGCCAGGCTCCTTCTGTCCATGGGATTTTCTACCCGATATACACTCACAAATGACATATGTCTCTACGCACAAGTGGAAATGATGTGAACTTTCTAATTAGCCAGCTGTTGGAATTCCTGACCTTACTGACCAAGAGTACATCTCCCCATAAACTGAATTTCCCCTAAGCCTTTCTTAGCTTGCTGCTGCTACTAAGTCGCTTCAATCGTGTCCGACTCTGTGTGACCCCATAGACGGCAGCCCATGAGGCTCCCCCGTCCCTGGGATTCTCTAGGCAAGAACACTGGAGTGGGTTGCCATTTCCTTCTCCAATGCATGAAAATGAAATGTGAAAGTGAAGTCGCTCAGTTGTGTCCATGGGGTCTTAGCGACTCCATGGACTGCGGCCCACCAGGCTCCTCCGTCCATGGGATTTTCCAGGCAAGAGGGCTGGAGTGGGGTGACATTGCCTTCTCCGCTTCCACCAGTTCAAATCCCCAAACCAGGCATTTTGGCAACCTTTCTTTAGACTTTTCTGAACATGAAAGCTGATGAGTAGTTAAAGAGAAGTAAATGTTATTTCTACTTTATGGAACATGGTAACTTCTGCAGGCTGTAGGTTGTGTTTCCACTCCCAACAATAAGAATCAAATCTGACAACTACTTGATTCAGAACTTCCCATCTAAAGTTTTATATCGAAGATCNAGGTTATCTGAATTAAAGCCTAGGGTCAGGATGCTAAAAGGATACACTCAGTAAATATCTCTGCAGAGCCTGTTGCATGCCTGGCACTGCTTTAGGGCACAGCAGTGATATATAGGAATACAGTTTCTTTTCTTATGGGCTTATTTCCTAGTGATAGGGAGAGCTGACCAACATTTCCCTTTGGGGGTTTAACTGTTTGCTAAAAAAAAATGAAATGAATTTGTCCTGATATGCTTGATGTCCTTTAAGGGGAAAAAAAATCTGGGAAGTCTGAAATCTAAAACTATCCCCATGCTTACAAATCTTCCTCAAAACTTGTCCTGTACAATATTGTTAAGGAGTATGCTGAGATGCTCCAAAAGGGTCACTCTAAAGGTAATTAACCTCTAAGATCCTTCTAATATATAACTGCAAAATTAAAAAATACATATGGTGATTTTATTTTGGTTTATACTTCTGTATTTCCTTGTATGGCAGCCACTGGGATCAAGCGGTATCTTTGCTGTGTAATTGTACATTCCTTTTGCTGTCCTCCAGTGCCTAATTCAGGGCTTTGTAGGTTATGGGCACTCTGCAAAATGCGATTAATAATCAAAATATAGAAAGTCATAGGAATAAGATGGGGGTGCTCAATTAAACCCCACAAGGCACACAATAAATACTTGTTAAATTTAATAGAGCATAAACCTATTCCATGAAATACTGACTCTTGTTGACCAAAACTAACATTTTGATGGAGAATAATCCAGCATATTCATTTAGATGTGGTACTTTCCAGGAGAATGGAGTTTACCATGTAGGTCCATCTTAATTTCCAACAGCTTTAATTGTTTTCACAGAGTTAACTGATTTATGCAATTGCCTCTTATGAGTAGGGTCCCTCTGTAATTTTCATTAGAAAATTAGGTTTATGCACAATATAGCGGATACAGAGGGGGTGAGCCATTGGACTATGTTATAGTCCAATAAAGAGAATTGCTTCTATGTCATCCTTAGTTGTCTGGCATATATTTGGAATGACCCGGAAATACAGGGAGAAATTAATTATTAAATGAGATCAACAGGAGTCAACAAGGTCTCAGAAATCTGTGTTGGGTTCAGACTGTCCTCAGCTGCTGTCTAGACCCTCCAGAGTCGACCCTGCTCACCTGCCAGGGCTTCTCCAAGTTTGCTTCGCTCTGGTCATGACACTCGGTGTTTGACAATGTCAAGTTAGTTACAACGAAGGAAAGACAGAGCCCACTGAGCTTTAAGACTTAGCATCCAACAGCTTAAAAAAGAGTCCAGAACATCCACGCTTCGGGAATAATGGTGCTGCCAGGCAATGTGTGACATGTCATGTTTTTAAAAAGACATTTATGGATAATTGTCCTGGAAGGAGACAGCTGCTTCCCCATTCTTGGAGGAAAGTAACTTCTAGGTCAAAACTCAGGCTCCCACGAAAATAATTAAGAGAATGGTAGCTTTGCAGAGTTATGTGGGCATGTTTTTCTTTTCGTTTTTTTAACCAATACATGATATACAGCAAGGAGGAACACTTGTGCTATGTAAATCAAGTGATTCTGGGCATTTCTCTTGATGTTTCACTTGAGGAACAGAATATCTGAAAGTCAGCAGAGCCCTAGAAACCACAAATTCTTGAGCATAATATTCAGAGAAAACTGATCAAATTTGCAGAGTAGGTGGACAGGGGAATCAGAATGATTGTTTAGTATCACATAGCTGAAACAAGCAACCATCTGACTCTTTCACTGTCAGACTTATTGATTTCCGGCCATGTTAGCCACAGAGTTAGATGATCTGGGACTCATAGAAGCTTGAGTTACATGATTCTTTAGGAAAATAAATGTGACAGTGAGACATGCAGGGCTTTTGTGTTTAAGAAGCTGAGCATGCACTATTATATACAGGTCTCGATATCCATGAACGGGAAAGGTACCTTGCACTCATCTACTATGACTGAGTTGTGTGCGGCATAGACACACTGGTTTGAGTTGCTCTCCCTATGGTTCTTCAAGTCATCATAAATGGACTGAGTCTTGGTCATTTCGATATCTTCATGCACTCGGTGCTGGGAGTCAATGGTGTCCAGCTCAGACTTGGAGAGGTGATAGACAATCCCAGCCCCAAAGGAGTCACCCACAACATTGACAGACGTTCTCATTCTGTCCCTGGAGACAAAGAACAGAACACGCTTAGTGAGGAAGCAGTATGATGTGAGGGTTGAGAGGTCAGGGTCTGGAGTGGAGAGCCCTGGGGCTGAGTTCTAGCTCTCTCTTTCACTCTGGACTTGTGACTGGTCTGGAGCAAGTGGCTTCGCTTTCATGAGCATTGATTTCCTTGTTTGTCAACTGGAGATAACAATCGTACTTCTCTCATAAGCCTNAAGAGTCACCCACGACATTGACAGACGTTCTCATTCTGTCCCTGGAGACAAAGAACAGAACACACTTAGTGAGGAAGCAGTATGATGTGAGGGTTGAGAGGTCAGGGTCTGGACTGGAGAGCCCTGGGGCTGAGTTCTAGCTCTCTCTTTCACTCTGGACTTGTGACTGGTCTGGACCAAGTGACTTCGCTTTCATGAGCGTTGATTTCCTTGTTTGTCAACTGGAGATAACAATCGTACTTCTCTCATAAGCTTGTATGAAATTAAACAAAATGATGTACATAAATTGCTTAGTAAAATGTCTAATGAAATGGTAAGCCCAATAAACAATAACAGAAAAGAAAGGAGGCAGGAAGGAGGAAGAATTAGAGGGAAATAATGTCCAGTAGTCATGTAGTCATGAGAGGTGGACCATAAAGAAGGCAGAGCGCTGAAGAACTGATGCTTTTGAACTGTGGTGCTGGGGATGACTCTTGAGAGTTCCTTGGATGCAAGGAGATCCAACCAGTCAACCCTAAAGAAAATCAACCCTGAATACTCATTGGAAAGACTGATGCTGAAGCTCCAATACTTTGGTTACCTGATGCGAAGAGCTGACTCATTGGAAAAAATCCTGACACTAGGAAAGATTGAAGGCAGAAGGAGAAGAGGGTGACAGAGAATGAGATGGTTGGATGGCCTCACCGACTCAATGGACACAAGTTTGAGGAGGCTCCAGAAGTTGTGATGGACAGGGAAGCCTGGCGTGCTGCAGTCCACATGGTCGCAAAGAGTCGGACATGACTGAGCAACTAAACCAAACTGAACTGAAAGGTGTGCAGCACCAGTAATCAAGTTTGAATCCTCTTTCTTTCATTTTGCTTCACATTCTGCGTACATGCTAAGTTGCTTCAGTCATGTCTGACTCTTTGCAACCCCATGGACTGTAGCCCGCCACACTCCTCTGTCCATGGGATTATTCTGGCATGAATACAGGAGTAGGTTGCCGTTCTCTTCTCTGGAAGATACTCCAGACCCAGGAATTGAATCCACGTCTCCTGCACTGCAGGCAGATTCTTTACCATCTGAGCCACTCATATATGTGATGGGAAATTCAACAGATATGAACTTGGACAAACTCCAGGAGATGGTGAAAGACAGGGAGGCCTGGCATGCTGCAGGCCACGGGTTCACAAAGAGTTGGAACGACTTGGTGACTGAACAGCAACAACAATGTCTAGAGCTCAGAATCAGCACCCAGACAGCAGCCATTTCTAGTTATATCCAGCGAGTCTTCTTGATTTAAACTGTTCTTCGAAGATTCCAGATTACCTCCACTTATTTGTTAATTCTTTGTGAAAGAGTAGCCACCTATGAATTCCCTCATAATAGAAATTTTATCTTTTTTGTAAGGATCTCTGCCTAACACACACATACACACAGACACAGCTGTTGGCTAAGACACCCAGTCACAATTTCCTCCCTGACTAATATATGTAGTGATGATGTGCCCTGAAAAAAACCAAAATACTTTCTCTTGCTCTTTCTGTTAATCTAAAAAAAAATAAAATCTTCCAGAGGGCCTCTTGAACCAGGAAGGGCTGAGAAAAATCCTTCCTCAAATCTGTTTCTCAGGTTCTGAGTTAGAAAAAATAGGATGGCTCATAACACTCCCTCTCAAAATGTCAGCATCAGGAAAACTAATTAAGTTCTTAAGAGTAGATTGTAATCTCTCACCCATAAGTTAAAAACAGTGTGGAGTCCTTTTGACCAGATTTGTGAGATATTCAAAGTTGTAAAAAGAAGGATGCTGGAGAATCACAAAGAAAAGAAAAAGTTTAAGTAAAAATGCTATCAAGACATCTTAGCCCAGCACTCTAGCATTCGATTCAAAATTAAAAAAAAAAAGTGGGGGCGGGGTGTGGGGGAGGCTACCAGCATTGGTTTAAGGCAAAGTGGAAACCTTAATTGGTTCTTGGAACAAAAGCCTAAAATAAATTCTACCTGCTCTGATCAAATCTATTTCTCATTTAAAGTGAAAGTCACTCAACCGTGTCCGACTCTTTGCAACCCCATGGACTGTATGTAGCCTGCCAGGCACCTCTGTCCTTGGAATTCTCCAGGCCAGAATACTGGAGTGGGTAGCTATTCCCTTCTCTAGGGGATCTCCCCAACCCAGGGGTCAAACCCACATCTCCTGCATTGCAGGCGATTCTTTACCAGATATCTGAGCCACCAGGGAAGCCCAAGAATACTGGAGTGGGTAGCCTATCCCTTTTGCAGGGGATTCTCCCAACCCAGAAATTGAACCCTGGTCTCCTGCATTGCAGGCGGATTCTTTACCAGCTCTGTTACCAGGGAAGCCCGGTCATTATGAAGTTGCAGTAGAAGGAATCTGGCTTGGTTCTCTTGCAAGGAGCTTGGGAGCCAGCCGTCCTTCTGGTTTCAAGCAGGAAGATACTGTCCATGAAAAAGATACAGATTACAGCCCGCTTCAACTCTCAGAGACATCTATATATCTGAGAAGGTTCTTGCCCTCCCTTCTGCTTTAGGGAATCTACCTCAGAGTGATAGTCTTAACATGAACGAAGACTGGGTCTTGTGGTCATCTATAAGACTCAGGCACTTGACGTGGAGATCACTAAGAAGCCCCAATATAAGGAGATGAGAAGGAATTATGTAGTAAGAAAAAGCCTGGGACTTCCCAGGTGACACAGTGGATAAGAATTTGCCTGCCAATGCAAGGGACATGGGTAAGATCCCTGGTCTGGGAAGATTCAACATGCACCCAAGAAACTAAGCCCATGAGCCACAACTGAGTCCCAGGGTCTAGAATCCATGAGCTACAGCCACTGAGTCCCAGGGTCTAGAATCCATGAGCTATAGCCACTGAAGGCTGCATGCCTAGAGCCTTGCTCTGCAACAAGAGAAGCGATGGGATGAGAAATCCATGTAATGAAGTGAATAGTAACCCCCCACTCCCTGCAACTAGAGAAAGCGTGCATACAACAGCGAAGACTCAGAGCAACCAAAAAGAAAGAAAGGAAAAGCTTGGACTCTGGAGGCAAGCTGACTTGGATTCAAATGCCAGCTTTTCCCTTTACCTATTGGACAACCCTGATCATACATGTTTGTGAGCCTTGGTTGTCTCATCTATAAAATGGAAAGAATAATAGAAAAAATGTTCCCTACAGAAGGGTTGTTGTGAAGATTAAATAAAATAACATAATTCTTAGAATAGTTCCAAACATTTAATGAGAACTCACAAAATTAATATTTGCATGTTGTATACTTTTACTTCTAATAGAATTATGGTGAGGATTAAATAAGGTAGTATCTATAAGGTATATTTCTGTTCACATAAATGTGAGCTAGCATGGTTATTGGGCTTCCCTGGTGGCTCAGATGGTAAAGAATCTGCCTGCAATGCAGGAGACCTGGGTTTGATGACTGGTTTGGGAAGATCTCCTGGAGAAGGGAGTGGCAACCCACTCCATTATACTTGCCTGGACAATTCCATAGACAGAGGAGACTTGAGGGCTTCTGTCCAGGGGGTTGCAGAGTCAGACACAACTGAGTGACTAACACTTTCACTTTCATACTATTACTGTTAATCTTATTAAGTCAATTCATACACTCTTTTGGCACCTCCTAGGTAGACCATCCAAACATGCCTGGTTAAGTTACTGTCTCCCTTTAAAACATCAACCTTATTTATAGGCCACTTCCTATGGTGGCACTCCCAACTAACCAGCTGAGTTATTTGTTCCTCAGAGAGCTGTAGTCTACTTTGTCATTTTTCAACTATACTTCCCATCCCTCTTGGTCTATGCGCTGAGCTGTGCACCTAACACCCCTTGTCAATTGTTAATTCCAAAGAGAACTAAAGCCTTCAGGAAGAACACTCGGAATACCCACTCATCTCATGGCCCAGAAGAATCTGTCTTATTNAGTAGAAGGAGTCTGGCTTGGTTCTCTTGCAAGGAGCTTGGGAGCCAGCCGTCCTTCTGGTTTCAAGCAGGAAGATACTGTCCATGAAAAAGATACAGATCACAGCCCGCTTCAACTCTCAGAGACATCTATATATCTGAGAAGGTTCTTGCCCTCCCTTCTGCTTTAGGGAATCTACCTCAGAGTGATAGTCTTAACATGAACGAAGACTGGGTCTTGTGGTCATCTATAAGACTCAGGCACTTGACGTGGAGATCACTAAGAAGCCCCAATATAAGGAGATGAGAAGGAATTATGTAGTAAGAAAAAGCCTGGGACTTCCCAGGTGACACAGTGGATAAGAATTTGCCTGCCAATGCAAGGGACATGGGTAAGATCCCTGGTCTGGGAAGATTCAACATGCACCCAAGAAACTAAGCCCATGAGCCACAACTGAGTCCCAGGGTCTAGAATCCATGAGCTACAGCCACTGAGTCCCAGGGTCTAGAATCCATGAGCTATAGCCACTGAAGGCTGCATGCCTAGAGCCTTGCTCTGCAACAAGAGAAGCGATGGGATGAGAAATCCATGTAATGAAGTGAATAGTAACCCCCCACTCCCTGCAACTAGAGAAAGGGTGCATACAACAGCGAAGACTCAGAGCAACCAAAAAGAAAGAAAGGAAAAGCTTGGACTCTGGAGGCAAGCTGACTTGGATTCAAATGCCAGCTTTTCCCTTTACCTATTGGACAACCCTGATCATACATGTTTGTGAGCCTTGGTTGTCTCATCTATAAAATGGAAAGAATAATAGAAAAAATGTTCCCTACAGAAGGGTTGTTGTGAAGATTAAATAAAATAACATAATTCTTAGAATAGTTCCAAACATTTAATGAGAACTCACAAAATTAATATTTGCATGTTGTATACTTTTACTTCTAATAGAATTATGGTGAGGATTAAATAAGGTAGTATCTATAAGGTATATTTCTGTTCACATAAATGTGAGCTAGCATGGTTATTGGGCTTCCCTGGTGGCTCAGATGGTAAAGAATCTGCCTGCAATGCAGGAGACCTGGGTTTGATGACTGGTTTGGGAAGATCTCCTGGAGAAGGGAGTGGCAACCCACTCCATTATACTTGCCTGGACAATTCCATAGACAGAGGAGACTTGAGGGCTTCTGTCCAGGGGGTTGCAGAGTCAGACACAACTGAGTGACTAACACTTTCACTTTCATACTATTACTGTTAATCTTATTAAGTCAATTCATACACTCTTTTGGCACCTCCTAGGTAGACCATCCAAACATGCCTGGTTAAGTTACTGTCTCCCTTTAAAACATCAACCTTATTTATAGGCCACTTCCTATGGTGGCACTCCCAACTAACCAGCTGAGTTATTTGTTCCTCAGAGAGCTGTAGTCTACTTTGTCATTTTTCAACTATACTTCCCATCCCTCTTGGTCTATGCGCTGAGCTGTGCACCTAACACCCCTTGTCAATTGTTAATTCCAAAGAGAACTAAAGCCTTCAGGAAGAACACTCGGAATACCCACTCATCTCATGGCCCAGAAGAATCTGTCTTATTGGCAAATAGAGGGATCAGGGTAATGGTGGTGGTGATGATGAAGGCTGTTGTTTAGTTGTGTCCAACTAGTTGCCACCACATGCAACCAGGGAAGCCTGATGATGATGTTGAAATGTGATGATTCCACACATTTATATGAATAGGAATACACTTTATAGATACTACCTTATTTAATCCTCACCATAACTCTATAAGAAGGATTTAAGAGATGGAAACAAATTTAAGAGATGGAAACACTGAGGTTGAAAGAGATTAAGTGGCTTTTCAAAGTCACACATCCTCGTAGAGTCACAGAACTAAATCTGGACACAGGCAATGTGACTCTAGAATCTACTGTCCACCGTATGACACAAAGCACTCAGGAGCCAGACAGCCCTGATTTGAAAAATGGCTAAGTTTGAAAATGGTTAAGTGGAAACAAAATAAGAATGTGGACTCTAATCCTTGCTGAGCTCTTTGTTATTGGATTGGCCAAAAAGTTCATTTGAGTTTTTCCATACTGTCTTATGGAAAGATCTGAATAACTTTTTGACCAACCCAGTGTTTATTGATTCATTCAACAAATACATAATGAGCATTTTAGTATGTGTGCTATGCCAAGTGTCCAAGCAGTAAAGAACAAGAAAAGACTCTTCCTATGCTCTCTTTTCTGTAAAAACTCACACTCTCTTTACTTGTCTGTATTCTCCACTAGAATAAGATAAATATTCGAATAGGAATAAGTACTGGATATTCTTGGGTTTTGTAGGCAGGGAACTTTATTTACACTGGGGTCCCATCAATGGCTGGAATTGAAGTGTCTTGAGTCAGGTACTGAGGGTGGATCTGAGATAATGAGCTAGAGAGAAGAGAGAACTAATACGTGTGAAATCTAAGAGGTAGGTACTCTCAGGAACATTCCAGATGGCTAACGAGTACAGTGGGAGCAAAAGGAAAGGACTGACCAAATCACATATGGCCTTATCAGTCAAGTGCAAGAGTCAGGACTTTATCCCAAGTGTGACGGGGAGCCATGGAAGGGAAGCATCACAGTTGTTTCAGTATAAAGAATGGCAAGACTGAAAGAACAAAATCCACTTAGTAAAGATGTAGTAGATACAGAGGAAGATGAGACAGAGTTAGATAGCATCATTGACTCAGTGGACGTGAATCTGAGCAAACTCCAAGAGACAGAGAAGGACAGGGAAGCCTGGTGCGTTGCAGTCCATGGGGTCGCAAAAAGCTGGACATGACTTAGCAACTTAACAACAAGAAGCAGGAGACAGAATTATAGGACTTGAGGACTGATTGATTATGAAAAAGAAACAAACAAAAAAAAGTCAAGAATTCTTCTCAAGTTTCTGGTTTAAGCAACCAAAGGACAAGGCTACCATATGGAGGGGGCATAACTGATGGGGAGGAAAAAGATTCTGGTGTCAGCGTAAACATGCCAAGTGTGAGGACTGTGACCCAGCCAAGGGGAAATGTCCCACAAATGATTGGGAATATGGACCAAAGGTCAGGATAGATATCTGAGCTTCAGGTAGTGAATGAAGAGTCAACACCTAAAGAGGCCATGGGTGAGTGCCAAGGCAGATTCAGTTCATCTTGGAGAGAAAGTAAAGTGAAATAGATAATCTAGTTCAGAACCCTGAGGAAGACAAAATAGTTAAGGAATGGGCAAAGGAATAAGAGCCTGCAAAGGTGGCATGGGTGTGGGGGAAGCACCCATGACTGCCTGGAGGTCGGGTAAGATGAGGAAAAGAAGGGCCTCTTGGCTTCAGCAATGAAGAGGCCATGATCAGCCTGGCAAGGGTAGCTTCAATCCACAGGCAGGGCCGGAAGCCAGCTCGCCACTGGAGGAAGCTTAAATGAGAGGCAAGGAAGAGGGGAACACTGTGCAGAACCACCTTATTCAAGATGCCTGACTGCAAAGCTGAGGAGACAGAACGGTAGAGGCAGGCAGAAGAGAGAAATTTGGGTTTGCTTTTGAAGCCACCAGGGAAATATCTGACCAACTCTGGGGAAGTCCGACTCTAGCCAAGAGCAGGATATGGGGATTNGACAGAATGCTAGAGGCAGGCAGAAGAGAGAAATTTGGGTTTGCTTTTGAAGCCACCAGGGAAATATCTGACCAACTCTGGGGAAGTCCGACTCTAGCCAAGAGCAGGATATGGGGATTTATGGCTCACATGTGGAAAATTTCTCCATGGACAAATGCTTTCATTTTCTCTCCCAACAGCCCCAACTGTTCATGAAACCCCGCTGATCTCAGGAGATTTTTAGGCTGCTTCGTATAAAGAATTTTAGAGTGCTTCCTGTTATTCTCTGGTCTGGATATGGCATGTCCAGACTGTGAGAAGGGGAAAGATGTGAGCTTTTAATTGAATGAATTTAAAAAAAAATGATATAGCTATTCTTTGGAGTTACCAGGAATCAAAACCAAAATGGGGACTTGATGAAGCTCCTTCATGCTGAGGCACTGGGTCAGGTTTCTTGCAAGAAAAACAGTTGCCAAGGTGATCTCTCTTTCTCCTTCCCTCAGTCTAAATCGTCTGGCAGGAAGATGGTGGGATTGTCTGAAAGTCTTATTTAAAGAAGAACAGACCCAGGGTCACTCAAAATTCAGCTGGTACCTTGTACTGGAGGAAACCACACGAAACTGCCATTTCTGTGAGTCTAGAAAGGCCACCTAACTACCCACTCCAGTATGCCTGGGCTTCCCTGGTGGCTCAGCTGGTAAAGAATCCACCTGCAACGCAGGAGACCTGGGCTCGATCCCTGGATTGGGAAGATCCTCTGGAGCAGGGAAAGGCTACCTACTCGAGTATTCTGGCCTGGAGAATTCCATGGACTGTAAAGTCCATGGGGTCACAAACAGTCAGACTGAGCGACTTTCCCCTTCTTTCAGAAAGGCTAACTATTGGCCATTTCATATGAGCCAGCCTAATATTCATAGAAACAAACCATTGTGCCTGCCTCTCAGGATGCAGGGTGCCCAATGTGGCAGAGGGGTCACCTGAGGCCCCAGACCTTGAGAAGGCCGGCACTATTCTAGACATCTGAGGACTCAGACTGCATGGGCTTAGGGAAGGGAAGAAGGAACCACAACACTGCATTTTGGATTCAAGCCTGGATTGCAATCCAGGCTCCAGCAGAGAAGGTTGTTTAGTTTTTCTGCTAAGTTTTTTCATTTGTAAAATATGGAAAGCAATATCCACTAACCCAGAGAAGTGCTCAACCTCTGAGAGGGCTTGGACCAAACTGCCTATAAAAGCCTTCACAGAGCACCTGACCGAAATTCAATGCTCAGCCTTAACCGCACCACCACCGTCATCATTGGTCCAAGCACAAAGGGCAGCAAATCCCTTCCTCTCTTATTCCTTCATCACGTCTTACATGTTCCTACTCTGTACCTATCTCTGCTGGGATTTTCTGACCACATCTGTCCCCGTTACCAGACTATAAGCCCTTTCAGAGTGGGCTGTTGTATTCGTTTATGACACGGGCAGGAGGGGAGGAGGGCTGGAAAGGAGGTAAGCGGGTATGTGAAGGAGGCAGGGTGGGGATGGATCATTGTCTAAGAAGTGGAAGCAGATTAACTCTAGAAAGAGAACTGCCTTCTGTTCACCAAACTTCTAGCTGGCTATTTCAGTGGTAAAAAGTTTGGACACTGGGTGAGATCTAGAAGGAAGAGGGAGACACAGCCCAGATTCCCTTGCAGAGGACAGTGAGAGCACTGTCTTGAGAACTGAGGAAAGACACAGAGGTGGAGAGCGAGGAGGGACAGCCAGGTAGGCAGAGACTGGAACTAAACAGGTGTAGGAAGAGATTCCCAGGGGTGGGACGCACCAAAGGATATTTCAAAAAGAAAATAGATGCCTATTAGTAAGTTTTTACTTTCCACAAATTATTATTCTGATACAAGAGAAACAAGAGATATTAGGGGAAGAAAATAAATTCCCTTCTTCCCTTCTAGACTCTTTGGCTGGTCTAATAATTAAATCTACATAAGAGATTAATGGGAAAATGTAATTTCGTATATGCCTGAGCCTTAATAAAATAGACTCAAAGGCAGTCAGGTAGTTGAGGCTTACATGCCATCCTGAGGGAAGGAAGGGGACAAGGGTCTGGGGCTTGAAAGGAGAGGAAGACAGCTCACAGGAAGAGCAAATATTTGATAAACAAATGTTTGCCCAGCCATGCAGATAAGCCTCTCCAGTGAAAAAAGTTCTCTCTGGTAATAGAGTTCTTCCTGGTATAGGCTTCCTTCTAAATCCTTTCAGTCAGTTAAGGAGGAGGAAAAAAGCTTGTCTTTAGTCTGATGGGTTCTGACCACATTCAGCTACCAGCATTTTGGAGAGTCTCATATTCTGCTCCTTTTCAAGATGCAGCTGCACGGAAAAAGAAGATTTTTCTTTCTCATTTTATAGCTCTTCTGAGCTTGGCCCCTCCTCTAATCTTTCCATGAGCATATATATATATATATGTATATATATATATATATATATATGCTTCTTTTGTGATGCTTTAAAATGTGACCCACCTCCACCCCACTCCCTCGATGGGGAATTACACTGCGTTGAGTCAGGAACACTTTGGCAGGGGAGAGAAGGATTTAATCAAAAAGGGTAAGGCTGGCATGCTAAAGGATGACAAAAAAATAAAAGATGAGGTAAGATATAGGAAAGAGGAGAAGTCAGTGGAAGTAGGAAATTGAAGCAGAAGGCTTAAACATAAACCTGTAGAATCTTCAGAGGTGTGGTATGATAGGAATTGGTTTTTCTTTCCACCAGACACAGAGCAGGGGTCACCTCAGCTAAGTGTGTGCAAATATGCATGTGGGCATGTCTTAAATGAGCTAACGAAAATGCAGATGGGAAGCCTGGGACACCCAAGGAACAGCCAGATGATCTAGGTTTACATCCCAGGTCAGCCTTTTAAGACTTACTAAATTGGGATACATTTCTTTGCTCTAAGCCTCAGTTTTCTTAAGTGTAAAACAGGGATAGTATTACTAGCTGCCTCATAATTTGCTGCAACTTTTTAAACAAGTCCATGAGACACATGTAGAACAACGTCTGACACTGAGTATTAGTTATCAGAGTCCGGTGTCCTCTTGATCTCCTTTCATTGCATGGATGTCCCCAGTGTCAACTGGGGTTCAGAAAAGAGTACAGATGTCCACATAGCACAGTCAGGAGCTCCTGCTCCCCCTTCCCTACCTCTGCCCTGCTCCACTGCTTCTGGAGGGGAGGTCCCTGGATTGACCATCAGCATCCTCTGGAAACTTGTTAGACAAGCCACTTCTTGGGCCCCTCCCCAGATCTTCTGACTCTCCAGTAGGTTGAGTGCACACTCAAGTTTGAGAACTAAAGCTCTATTCCCCCTGGGGCTAATGGGGCAACTTCAGGGTGCCCCCTGCAGGGTGGAGGCCCCCTTATATAAGCCTTCCTTATAAGGAAGAACTCAACTATATCTCCAGTGAGCAAATACGTCCCCAGAAATAATCTCACCAGCAGTCCTATGTGATAACTGGGCCATAGGTCCACCTGGCTTTCCTTTGCCCACCTGTGGTCCAACTCAGTTATTTATCACATTTCCCTGGTACGGGCTTCCTGGGTGGTGCTGATGGTAAAGAACCCACATGCAGTGTAGGAGACACACTGAGGTGTGGGTTTGATCCCTGGGTCGGTCTCTGGCTGGTCTGAGAGCACTGGTGTTTACAATAAATTGATCACAGCCAGGTACAGATTTCTCTGGAGGAGGAAATTGGCAACCCACTCCAGTATTTTTGCCTGGAAAATCGTATGGACTGAGGAGTCTGGCAGGCTACAGTCCACGGGGTTGCAAAGAGTCAGATACGACTGAGTGACTAAGCAAGCAAGCCTGGTACTCATTCCCCAGGTTTCCTTCCATCCTGACGCCTTCAGAGAGAGGGGGTAATGTCAGCAAGGACTCATAAAATGTTTGCTAAAGACTCCTGACGCAAAGGGCTTCTTGGACCCTGGGGGAGGTTCTGATTTTACCAGCCCCTCACATCCGGTGTTCTAGGACTCAGACACTTTCAGGGCCCAGAATCTTGGTTTTCACCATGACATTTACAGAGCAGCTAAGCCTGCTCATTGAAAATCATCCAAGGCTTGGCAGGCAGTAATGTGGCTGGCTGACCTCCAGCAGTTGGCAAACAGCATGGCACATTAAATGTCACTGTGGGCTTTGTTTGGTTCTAAATTGAAAATTGCTAGAGTTATGAAAGCTTACAAACCTCACAAACCTGGGGAGGAAAAGAAATGTCCTGCTTTTCTTTGTCTCCTGCACAGACTACATCACCAGGGAAAAACCAGAGCCCCCCGTACCCATCTCTCAATTCATCCCCCTGCCCCACTCACACACTGAAGGGCACCCAACAGCCACAGAGCCCATGACCAAGAGTGTGTTTCCAGAACTCCTCTTGCTGGTGAGAAAGAATGTGGAACCGTTACTAATTCAAAGCAGATCTGACCTAGCTACAGACCCCTACACACTTTCCCAGGATCCTCTACCCTCCCTTTCCCTTTGCTTCTGAAAAGGAATGTTCATGCTCATTTGTATATAAACATCCATCACCAGCAGAATCCTAGTCTGGGTCTTAAAACTGGAAGGGCATTCAAGGGCATGGAGCTCTAGACTGTGCTTTCAAGCTGGTAGTTTTACTGCTCCCATTATCCACATGACCCAGTTGAATCCAGAAGGTAAGTAACGAGCCCACAGTCCTACCACGAGTAAGTGCAGAGTTCAGACCCGGGCCTCTGGCTTTCTCCCCTTGATCACAGAGCCTCTTGCCCTCTGAGATCAGACCCCAGAACTAGAAGCGAGTTCTTCAATCACTCTACCCTTTCCAGCTGCAGCCTGCAATGACGTTTTCTCATATGCAATCTCATCAATAGAGTTCATCCAAACGGATCATCACGTTTTTGCTGTTGTTCAGCCAACTCCTTCCTGCTAGCACGTTTCACCTCCAGAATGAGGACATCGTGCAGGTGTGAGCCTGTGAGCGTCCATTTGCTGACATTTAGGTCAGGAGGAGGCAGGGTTGTGCATGTTTCATGAGCTGACTCTCCTCCAAGAGGCTTGGAAGAAGATGACTGCCAGGAAGGCCAGCCCATAATGGCTGACCCAAGGGAGCCAGAGGACTTGAGGTCTAAGAGTGGCTGAGACCTTCATTGTACCCTGTTTGTCCCCACTTACCCTCCTTATTTTGCTTTGTTTTAATCATGAGGGGGCGAAAAAAAACAAGTCAGACAAAAATTCCTCTGGTTAGAATGTAGACCGAGGGGTGCCCTGAATCAGTTTGTTTTTCCCAACCTCTCTGATTCTGGACCCCTTTGCGCCTGTGTGGGGTGGTGTGAAGGGTCCTGACCTGGCCACACAAGTTACCCTGTGCCTTTTGACACTTAGTTTGCTCATCTGTGAAACACACTACTGTGCTCTTTATGGATTAACTGTAAACCAATGTAAAGAGCATGGCGGCACCCCCCAAACACCAGCTCCTTTTCTTCATTCCTGATAAATCAAGTGCATTTTTCCACTTAAGTGAATTTGCATTATAATGGGGGCAGCATCTATACTAATCATTGCTAAAGAGATATATGTCTAATGGTGGATTTCAGGCCTTGGCAACAAGTCCAAGAAGAGAGCAGGCAATGTATCTGGAGCAGGCAACGGATCCTAACAACATAAGTTCAAAGGTCAAAGAGGTAGAGGAGGCTAAAGTCACAGGGGAAGCAGCTGGGACTTTAATAGCTTCTTCTGTCATTCTTCATGTGTGGAAAGGCCCCTGGTTATAACAAAGCAGCTCTGTGTGACTTTAGCATGCAATTATTGAGCTCCTCCTGTGTGCTCTGTCCCCAAAAGTTGCCAACATCTTTATTTCCACTTTGTCCTCCTCCTAACCAAAATCAACCCCACCCCTTAGTCTTTCTTATCCTATTTTCTCCAAATCCTTCCACCAAACCCCGCCAACCAATCTCACCTGCCCCCATAACTGCCTTGTTTGGATGGACATCACGAGAAAGCCTGCCCCTTGGGGCCAGCACAGGGCACAGAGAACCACCAAACTAGCGCGAAGGCCCCTCTACCCCCATTGAAAGAGACGGGCAGGGACAGATAAGATTCCTCTCCCGTGAAAGGCATTTCCAAGGCATCTCTCTGGTAATATAAGAACCAGTCAGGAAGATCCGTGCCCCTTCTGAGTTGAACAGATTCTGTCCACTTCTCATTTGTAACTAAACCTCAAGAACAGGCAAGTTTTCTGGAAAGACCAGGCTTCCTTCTAACCTTCCAAGATGTCCTTCTTCCCTTCGGCCCCTCGCATGTTTCTCTCTTCGGAAGGATGCTTGTAGAGAAGTGGAACTTCTTTAGCATGCAGGAACTCAAGTCCATAAACTGTGGCTTCTGGCTCTTAAAATCCATGTCAATAAATGTCAGAAAAATCGCTACTCGCAGGTAGGGCAATTTTACAAAATTAAGTGTGAACACTTTGGATCTCTGCACTCGTCATTCCGAGCCTCTGACTCTGAAGCCAAAGTCTGGCCCCTGTCATGGAGCGCCAGGACCGGACTGAAAACACCAGTGTACATCCCATAGAACATCAGAGCCCCAGTAAGACCTTGGCAAGAATATGCCAGCCTCCTATTGGGGGCCATCTGGATAGGCTGACCCACCTTTGGGAACAGATAGTGAGTCTCACACTAGGATAATGTCCTTCACTGGGAAAGCGAGCTGGGCTACATGTACACTGTCAAGTTCAAGCATCCCTGCACGGGCTCAAGGCTGTCTACCTTACATCACCTTTCACCACTCCCTACCTTACACTTTGTGCTCCAACAGTACCAAACCACTCAGAGCTCTCCACTTTATTTGTTGCCTCTGTGCCTTTGTGTAGGCTTGCCTTGACCACGATGTCCCATTCCCCACTCCATGTGTATCTGGGTAACTTGTACCTACCCGTTAGGGTCCAGCTTAGGTATCACTACCTTTAGAAACTTGAATGTGGCCATGATCATGAACGTGGTAGCCTCCAAACCCAAGCAGACAGGGTCGAACCTCTATTCATTCTCCTTAAACCTGTTTTCCTATTTATAAAATGGAAGCAATAACACCAAATCTTCATCACTGTTAAAGAAAGCTGTGAAGGACTCAGTGTAGCTGACACATAGTATTCAGTAGCCATTTCCCTTGTTTTCTGATTTCTCCACTCTGCCTTTCCATCCTAGTGTGGGATGGCTGTCTATCTCTATTACTATTATTCTGTGTGTGTGCAATTTAGAAATATACATGATTGAAGTATAATTAACATACAATAGAATGTACCCATTTAAGTGTATGTTTTAACGAGTTTCCACTTATGTGAACACCTGTGCATACCTGTGTCTATGGAACATTTCTATCACTCCTAAAGCCTTCTTTGTGCCCTTCCCGGTTAATCCTCATGCCTCGATTTCTGGGCCCAGGCAACCATGATCTCTTTCTACTGCTAGAGAGCATATTATCTTTCCTAGAGCATCACATAAACGGATGTGTATATACATACAGTATATACTGTTGTACAGTATACACTATCATACAGTATATACTCCTTGTGCTTTGTTCACTCAGTATAATCAGCGCACTCAGTGTTGAGATGTCCTGCATGCTTCAACAGTAATTTGTCCCTTGGAGCTCTGCTTTTAACTTCGTATTTTAATTAATTTGCTTCCTCCACTAGACTCTGAAGCTCTCAAACATTCTTTTTCTTCTCTGGTTCCCAAAGAGGCACTCAGTAAACGTTAGGGGGAAGAAAGGAGGGAGGAAATGAGAGCGTTGTCATGGGGACTGGCGAAGAAGATCCTGGCGCAACCTTGCATCTTGTCCACCCCTGGGCGGCAGTATTCACATTCCCAGCAGGGCCACACACAGACACTTACAGCAGCCAGTCCACAGCCACCAGCAGGCTGATGTCCTCGGTCGGCAGGCCCACAGCCGTCAGGATCAGGAGCATGGTGACCAGCCCAGCACTGGGAATACTGGCTGCACCAACGCTGGCCAGTGTGGCCGTGAGGCTGTGAGAACAAAAAAGGTCAGGTCAAAGGAAGAGAAAGTAG
>SJYW01057380.1:227491-259636 GCA_006410735.1 Raphicerus campestris | reverse complement strand
GCATGTTTCTCTCTTCGGAAGGATGCTTGTAGAGAAGTGGAACTTCTTTAGCATGCAGGAACTCAAGTCCATAAACTGTGGCTTCTGGCTCTTAAAATCCATGTCAATAAATGTCAGAAAAATCGCTACTCGCAGGTAGGGCAATTTTACAAAATTAAGTGTGAACACTTTGGATCTCTGCACTCGTCATTCCGAGCCTCTGACTCTGAAGCCAAAGTCTGGCCCCTGTCATGGAGCGCCAGGACCGGACTGGAAACACCAGTGTACATCCCATAGAACATCAGAGCCCCAGTAAGACCTTGGCAAGAATATGCCAGCCTCCTATTGGGGGCCATCTGGATAGGCTGACCCACCTTTGGGAACAGATAGTGAGTCTCACACTAGGATAATGTCCTTCACTGGGAAAGCGAGCTGGGCTACATGTACACTGTCAAGTTCAAGCATCCCTGCACGGGCTCAAGGCTGTCTACCTTACATCACCTTTCACCACTCCCTACCTTACACTTTGTGCTCCAACAGTACCAAACCACTCAGAGCTCTCCACTTTATTTGTTGCCTCTGTGCCTTTGTGTAGGCTTGCCTTGACCACGATGTCCCATTCCCCACTCCATGTGTATCTGGGTAACTTGTACCTACCCGTTAGGGTCCAGCTTAGGTATCACTACCTTTAGAAACTTGAATGTGGCCATGATCATGAACGTGGTAGCCTCCAAACCCAAGCAGACAGGGTCGAACCTCTATTCATTCTCCTTAAACCTGTTTTCCTATTTATAAAATGGAAGCAATAACACCAAATCTTCATCACTGTTAAAGAAAGCTGTGAAGGACTCAGTGTAGCTGACACATAGTATTCAGTAGCCATTTCCCTTGTTTTCTGATTTCTCCACTCTGCCTTTCCATCCTAGTGTGGGATGGCTGTCTATCTCTATTACTATTATTCTGTGTGTGTGCAATTTAGAAATATACATGATTGAAGTATAATTAACATACAATAGAATGTACCCATTTAAGTGTATGTTTTAACGAGTTTCCACTTATGTGAACACCTGTGCATACCTGTGTCTATGGAACATTTCTATCACTCCTAAAGCCTTCTTTGTGCCCTTCCCGGTTAATCCTCATGCCTCGATTTCTGGGCCCAGGCAACCATGATCTCTTTCTACTGCTAGAGAGCATATTATCTTTCCTAGAGCATCACATAAACGGATGTGTATATACATACAGTATATACTGTTGTACAGTATACACTATCATACNGCAGGGTAACAATATACAGCCTTGATGTACTCCTTTTCCTATTTGGAAGCAGTCTGTTGTTCCATGTCCAGTTCTAACTGTTGCTTCCTGACCTGCATATAGGTTTCTCAAGGGGCAGGTGAGGTGGTCTGGTATTCCCATCTCTTTCAGAATTTTCCAGTTCCCTGGGGATCCTCACAGACATTCCAACTCCCTGATAAATGGTCATTGCCAACTCTAGAGTCTCTCCTATGACATATGGCAGAAAAGCTCTGTAGCTAATCAAAGACCCAATGTGGAGTGACTTCACTCCCACTCCTCTCAGGTGTGGGATGCAAATTCATGACCATAGGAATCAATCTCAAAGGCCAGAACTCCTGACATGTTTGGTATCTTCTAAAAGAGGAGACCTACATACAAGAGTAAGAGTCGCTGAAGCCAGACTATTTATTTCCATGTGGACAGAGGTGATGGGAGGGCAAGTGGATTTGCTTCAAAGTTTAATGAATATGGAAAGCAACGCAGAACATTCCAACTGCCATAGGAATACCTTGTGAGCCATTCTCGTTTTTCTTATTCAAACTTTAGCAAACTGACTTGAGAGAAACCCCTAGTGTGGATGGCACATTTGTCTCTCTTGTCGTTATGGCCTTAGTCATAGCTCCCTCCTACTTGTCAGGATTAGGGCTGGACAAAGACACTTGCAAAGGTCTCGTTTCTCAGAGTGGAAGAGAACCGTGGAAGAGGACCGTCAGCTTCAGGCATGATAAATAAAATGCAGATTCCAGGACCAACTCAGAACCAAGGACCCTGAAGCTCCAAACTTAGGGTCTCATAAATCTGCACCTTAACATCCCACAGACCCACAAGCCCTATTAACAACCTAGAGAAGATGACTCAGAAGAGTCATCTTACTGAACCATTCTTTGTGATTTCAGGTCAGGGGTCTGTCTCATGCCTCCTCTTTGGCTTTAGGTTGGGAAAGGTCATGGATGTTTGGAGACCTCTCATTTAGAAAACCCTAGGAACCCAGGGAAAAGGCTGGGGTCTGGCCTCATTTACATGTGTGAGTGTCACTGTACCTGGCTTGCTGCCCCAGCTATTTCAAGAGAAGTTAGTGTCCTCTGGCTTCCCTGGTGGCTCAGATGGCAAAGAATCTGCCTGCAATGCAGGAGACCCAGGTTGGATCCCTAGGTGGGGAAGATCCCCTGGAAAGGGAATGGCAATCCACTCCAGTATTCTTGCCTAGAGAATTCCATGGACAGAGAAGCCTGGTGGGCTACAGTCCATGGAGTCACAAAGAGCCGAATGCAAGGAAGCAGCTAATACCCTCACCTTCACCTAATGTCCTTTACTCCTCTCCCACACCCCCAGCCCCTTTCTAAGACCCTTTGATGTCACCAGGACACCACGACTGGTCTGAAATGGCAGCATAGCTGCGGTGGGCAGCTAGATTCTCACCGGTATGAATCTAAGGACACTGCTGGGATGACTGGAATATATCCACTATTACTACTGCATTCATTTCCCCACACTGTCATCAAAGGGTCTTTAGACAATTCAACAGACTGAGGAACACAATTGGTGAGGCATGAAAATATTCTTACTGCCACTAGGGGATATGCTTTGTGTCTTAAAAATTCATATGCACCCCATCAGTCCAAATTAGGATTTGAGAATTTTAACTATTTCTTGCATTGACAGGCTGACATTCTGACATTGGTTTTTTGGTTTTTTTNAAACTGACTTGAGAGAAACCCCTAGTGTGGACAGCACATTTGTCTCTCTTGTCGTTACGGCCTTAGTCATAGCTCCCTCCTACTTGTCAGGATTAGGGCTGGACAAAGACACTTGCAAAGGTCTCGTTTCTCAGAGTGGAAGAGAACCGTGGAAGAGGACCGTCAGCTTCAGGCATGATAAATAAAATGCAGATTCCAGGACCAACTCAGAACCAAGGACCCTGAAGCTCCAAACTTAGGGTCTCATAAATCTGCACCTTAACATCCCACAGACCCACAAGCCCTATTAACAACCTAGAGAAGATGACTCAGAAGAGTCATCTTACTGAACCATTCTTTGTGATTTCAGGTCAGGGGTCTGTCTCATGCCTCCTCTTTGGCTTTAGGTGGGGAAAGGTCATGGATGTTTGGAGACCTCTCATTTAGAAAACCCTAGGAACCCAGGGAAAAGGCTGGGGTCTGGCCTCATTTACATGTGTGAGTGTCACTGTACCTGGCTTGCTGCCCCAGCTATTTCAAGAGAAGTTAGTGTCCTCTGGCTTCCCTGGTGGCTCAGATGGCAAAGAATCTGCCTGCAATGCAGGAGACCCAGGTTGGATCCCTAGGTGGGGAAGATCCCCTGGAAAGGGAATGGCAATCCACTCCAGTATTCTTGCCTAGAGAATTCCATGGACAGAGAAGCCTGGTGGGCTACAGTCCATGGAGTCACAAAGAGCCGAATGCAAGGAAGCAGCTAATACCCTCACCTTCACCTAATGTCCTTTACTCCTCTCCCACACCCCCAGCCCCTTTCTAAGACCCTTTGATGTCACCAGGACACCACGACTGGTCTGAAATGGCAGCATAGCTGCGGCGGGCAGCTAGATTCTCACTGGTATGAATCTAAGGACACTGCTGGGACGACTGGAATATATCTACTATTACTACTGCATTCATTTCCCCACACTGTCATCAAAGGGTCTTTAGACAATTCAACAGACTGAGGAGCACAATTGGTGAGGCATGAAAATATTCTTACTGCCACTAGGGGATATGCTTTGTGTCTTAAAAATTCATATGTACCCCATCAGTCCAAATTAGGATTTGAGAATTTTAACTATTTCTTGCATTGACAGGCTGACATTCTGACATTGGTTTTTTGGTTTTTTTTTTTTTGGCTCCTGCCTCCATGGTCATATGATTTAGATATAATTTTCTTGGTTTTGATCCAGATTAGTTTTAACAGCAGGCACTGAGGTCAGAGGGATGCAAAGAGATGTGTCCCAGGCCACTCCCCACCTCAGTCTGGCTACCCTGACACGAGTCCCTGTGCCTATTGAGAAAACGGGGCCAACCCTCCCCTCTATGACCCATACAGGCCAAGGTCCAAGGAGGTAGAAAGTGTATTTAACCATGTCCTTGGGGCTTTTCCCTTGTGGTCATAATGGGAAAGAAACCTTGAGTTAATTCTCAGTACATGACTCCTGCCACAGTGACTTTAAAAAGAAAATAAAAGAAATTCTGCTGCTGCTGCTAAGTTGCTTCAGTCATGTCCAACTTTGTGCGACACCATAGGTGGCAGCCCACCAGGCTTCCCCGTCCCTGGGATTCTCCAGGCAAGAACACTGGAGTTGGGTGCTATTGTCTTCTTCAATGCATGACAGTAAAAAGTGAAGTCATTCAGTCGTGTCCGACTCTTAGCAACCCCATGGACTGCCATCTACCAGGCTCCTCTGTCCATGGGATNCTCCAGGCAAGAACACTGGAGTAGGGTGCTACTGTCTTCTTCAATGCATGAAAGTGAAAAGTGAAGTCATTCAGTCGTGTCCGACTCTTAGCGACCCCATGGACTGCCACCTACCAGGCTCCTCTGTCCATGGGATTTTCTACATCCAGGCAAAAGCCACATTTTAACCAAAGATTAAAACCATATTCTTTTTTCAAATGAAATACAAGGTAAACGGGGAGAAATGCATCTAATGTTTGTGGTCTTGGTCAGATAACCCAAGAATTTGTCTTTGATTTAGATATAATTTTGGGTTTTCCCAATGATTTTAAGATTTACCTTTGTCATATAAAGGGACTAGGGTAATTGTCTAGTCATTCAAAAAAAAAGATAATAATATTTTGAGATAGTCAAAACCATAATGGCACTGGAAGAAAATATAAAGTAATATTTTACAGTCTTTGGTGGAAAAGGTATTCCTAAGCAAAGTCAAAATTTTAAATACTAAAGGAAAATATTGATGACTTTGTGCTCATTGCTTCAGTCATGTCCAAATTTTTGCAACACTTTGGACTGTAGCCCGCCAGGCTCCTCTGTCCATGCAGTTTTCCAGGCAAGAATATTGGAATGGGTTGCCATGCCCTTCTCCAAGGGATCCTCCTGACCCAGGGATCAAGCCTGTGTTTCCTGTACTGCAGGGAGATTCTTTTTATCACTGAGCCCTGGGGGAAGCTCCACAAATTAAAACCTGCTAGTGATACAAAGCATGGTAAAATTTTAAGACAAATATCAAGTGAAGAGGGGCATTATTTGCAACATATGATACATAAGTTGATATTTTTATACATGAAGAGAGCTGAAAACCAATCAGGAAAGGATAAATACCCCAACAGGAAAGTAAGCTCACAAACAATTCACAGGGCAGGGGAGGGGAGAGAAGGATGGTTAAAAAGAACACAAAAAGATGTTTTCCCTTCCCAGTAATCAGAGTAACGCAAATTCAGTGAGATCACTTTTCACCAATAGGTTTGGAAAGTGTTAAAATGACTGCTTTTATGTCCCCAGTTAGCAAAGACATAAACTAACGTACTTTTCCAAATAGTAATTTGGTGATATGCTTCAAAACCATCAATGTGCTTACCATCAGATTCAGAAACTCGAAATTTATCCTGAGGTGATCATCAGACATCCTTGCAGAGATGTATTTACAAGGGTGTGTGTCACAGCCCTATGCAATATACAAGGCTTAAATATACATTTGGGATGGGGTAGTTTTATAGTACATATAGTATATTATGAAGTTTAAAAATAGTAGTAACAGAAATATAGTTATAGTAAGAGCTATATTAACAGATATAACATAACTCTTATGATATGTTGACCAGTGAAAATTTTGTTGTTTTTGGTTTAGTCACTAAGTTGTGGTCCTTCTCTTTTGCAACCCCATAAACCGTAGCCCGCTGGGCTGCTCTGTCCATGGGATTTCCCAGGCAAGAATACTGGAGTGGGTTGCTATTTCCTTCTGCAAGGGATCTTCNATGTTGACCAGTGAAAATTTTGTTGCTTTTGGTTTAGTCACTAAGTTGTGGTCCTTCTCTTTTGCAACCCCATGAACCGTAGCCCGCTGGGCTGCTCTGTCCATGGGATTTCCCAGGCAAGAATACTGGAGTGGGTTGCTATTTCCTTCTGCAAGGGATCTTCTCGACCCGCTTTAGCAATGTACAATATCTGCACATAATAAGAAATGGAAATGTACATAACTGTAAAGATTAAAATGTTACTACTTAAGTGGTGATGCCTGCTTTTTCTCCAAGCTTTTATTCACTGTCTGAACTTGTTCATAATAAGAAAACATCATGCTCATAACTAGAAAACAGAAATGAAACTAAACCTGATTATTTTTCTTTTTGAAAAAAAGAACTTTTTCACTAAAAAGACAGGATCTTTATGGATAGAACTCTTTAGCCGTAATAAATTTATAGGACCAAGAAGGAAAAAGGAAATTTTGGAGTGCTTTCCTTCATCTTGGGAAACCAAATGCAGAATCTAGATCTCCCAGATTGTATATATTTTCACTTTTTCTGAAACCTTACATTCTACTAGTCCAAACTTCTCACTGATTTGCAAGATGGAAATATAATTTGGCTTCCTAGGCATCACTACTATGGGCCTATTATGTAACTTGAAAACCTGATGGCCTGTTCAGTAGTTCAGAAGCAGTAGTTTCCCTGCGTCACAGAGTAGCTGCCTCCCTGGCGGACCATGGTCCCGGGCTCTGTAACAAGGACCTGCCAATCTGTGACTCCAGGGACAACACTGAGCTGTGGGTTGCAGAGTTTGTTTGTCACCCTGCCACCTACTTTACGCCTCAGTCTTTGTTTCGCGAACCAAGGATGCACGTGCAGAAATAAAAGCAAATATTGCAGGCTGAGAGAATGAAACTCTTTTAGAAATTCTACATTGCTTGGTGTTTCTTATGTACTTGTTTTTGTTGATTTGTTGGTTTGTTTTTGCTAAATTCAGTCCAAAGTGGTATCCAAGGAAGAAGAGTTTTTGCTTTTTTTGGTCTGCATATCTCTGGAGCCCTCACTGGCTTTTGAGGCACTGGACCTAGGTAATGAAGAAGGAACCAACTCTTAGTCAATGTCAAGTCAAATTAATACCAAGCTGACTTTCCTCAAAATCAACGGGACTGAATAGTCCATGACAGGTTCAAAGACTTGTCTGATTTCTGGGTTTTGTTTGAAAAATCTCACCTAACCTAACATTCATCCTGTAAAACCTTTTTCTCCTATTTTTGAAAAATTACTCAATAGCGTGATATGCCGTAACAGCATTTTTCAAATCACAGGTGAGAGAATTTCTTAAATAAAATAGCATCCTGTTACACTCTTTTGGAAAACATATAAAGCTGAACTAATGCTATATGTGCTTCCCTGGTGGCTCAGATCATAAAGAATCTGTCTGCAATGCAGGAGACCCTGGTTCAATCCCTCTGTTGCGAAGATCTCTTAAAGAAGGGAATGGCTACCCACTCCAATATTCTTGCCTGGAGAATACTATGGAGAGAGGAGACTGGCAGGCTACAGTCCATGGGGTCACAAAGAATCAGACATGAATGAGCTACTAACACTTTTCCTTAATGCTATATGTGGCAAATTATGCCTAAAGATGAACCATGTGCCATTTACCTGGGAAATGTTATATGAGATCATAGTTCTAGGACGGCGGCAAACCAGCAAAAAGTTCAGCAGAAAAATCAAAAGTTCCTAAAAGGATCCAAGAATCTACAGTGTTCTACTCTTTCAAAAATATTTTAATAATATGTGAAAAGTGTTCTCACTGAATATTGTGATGGGAAGATTTTGAAAAAGGAGTGGCAAAGAAGGTAAAGGAACAAGCAGAGAGAAACGGTGATTTCTTGTGTTCGCTACCTGGAAGCGGTACCCAGGGCAGTGATCCAAGCTTGGAAAATGCCAGCAAAAAAGGAGAAAGGGTTTTTCCTGGTCACTAGAAAGTAAATCAAGGGGAGAAAGATCCCCCCATGGATGATGAGGCCGACAATCACCGTGATCATGTACATCCCCAGTTGCCTAGCAACCACTTCTAAGTCCTTGATTGCAATGATCTTCCCACAGATTAGGCAGGCAATACCCAGGGGAGAGTACCTGAAAAATAGAAAAGAAAAAGCATGAACGAGCTGGTAATGGGATTTAGAATTTAAAATCTGGGCCCTTTTAGGTACCATACCCTGAGGAAAACCCTCCACATTTCTGTACAAAGTGTTTACAGAAGAGGACCAGGAGATTCAATACATACTATATTTTGCTTCTGACTAGCCCCATTATCTGAAATCTTTTCTATGGACCCAGTGGCTCCTGCTCTGATGAAAAATCCTAAGATAAACTTTGTTGCTCAGGTAATTTTTTAGGGCTAGAGGAGATAAGTTTTACCACCTCTTAAGTAAGCACCACACTTATAGTTAAGAGACATCCAAGTTACATCTTTAATAATCTTGTTTGACTTCTCTATTCCATATCTTCTTTCCTGAAAATTGAGAATAAATCTAGAGCTTCCCAGAAAACTCATCCAAGTTTCATCAATTTATGGACACTGGTGTTTGTAAACTGTGCTTTGTTTTTGGCTTGGAAGGAATCTAGAGAAAGAGAGAGAGAGCTGCCCAAACAAGAAAATCATATGAGCCAAAGAGCATGTTTACAGAGAAACGTGATTTTATCACTTCCAAGTTTGAAAGTGTTTCTTTCCATACTTATTCCAACAAGAATGCTGGCTGCCACTCATCGTATTTCAAGCATTATGGGGAGACATCCACACATTTAATTCTTACCACAACCCTAAAACCAAGATTTCATTATGGCTGTTTGGAAAATGAGGAAATTGAGGTTTGGAAAAGTTACATAACAGGCCCAAGATCATGAAACCAGGAAAGAGGAGGAGAATAATCTCAGATCTGTGAAACTCTACCACTGGGGGTTTTCATCTCTACCCACCAAACCACTTCCTTGAAGAAGCAGTTGTAGCTTTTTGTACAGAAGCAAACAATTTGCCACCTATCAATCTATCCCAAGAGAAACTTACTTTCTATGTCTATGTTATTTTATAGTATGCTTGGAAACAATCTACCATCGTCCTCACTCTTCATTCAGCCAACCATGTTCTTTCTCTCTCACCTTGAGTATGCTTTTCACATGTTTGGCAACACCCCTTTTTCAGCTGGTGTTGGAGCATGAAATTGTTCAGCCTGTGACACTTCTGACTGAAATGAACATGTCTGTGGGAACACTGCCACCTTATTAAGAATTATGAATACATTTGAAAGAAAGACTGTGGGGCAAATGAAGTCAGGCTCCCAGCTACAGGAGGGGAGTCAGCAAAAAAGAGAAGGTCAGCGAGCAGATCTGGTGGGGTTTTTTCTATCAGTTGTGTTTGGAGAAAGCAAGCACTTCCTGGGTTAAAGCAAAGCCACGAGGAGTAGATGAGAGTCATATGCACAATTACAGGAGACGTGGAGCTTGTCCAGCCATTTAGCAGGTCTATGACCTTGGTTGGTGACTTACTTCCATTTTACAGATGTGCAAGTCAAGGCTAACTACAACCTCATGGGATTGGCGTGAGAATTAGGTTTCTTTTTTTTTTTAAGTCTTTACTGAATGTATCACAATACTGCTTGTTTTATGCCTTGGCTTTTTGGCCACAAGGCACGTGAGATCTCAGCTCCTCAAGGAAGGAAGGAAGGAAGATGAAGTCACTCAGTCGTGTCTGACTCTTTGCGACCCCATGGACTGTAGTCTACTAGGCTCCTTCGTCCATGGGATTTTCCAGGCAAGAATACTGGAGTGGGTAGCCTTTCTCTTCTCCAGGAGATCTTCCCGACCCACGGATGGAACCCAGGTCTCCCGCATTTTAGGCAGACGTTTTACCATCTGAACCACCAGGGAAGGGGATCAAACCTGCACCTCTGGTATTGGAAGACAAAATCCTAATTACTGGTCCACCAGGGAAGTCCGTGATTACATTTTTGAACTTGCATATATGTACACACTATCAGTAGTCCTGCCCCCCACCAATCCCTGTCAGCACCATTAGTTCTCTGATTGCTGACACAGATATGCATGCTTAGTCGCTCAATGACATCCAGCTCTTTTTGACCCTGTGAACTGTAGCCTGCCAGGCTTCTCTGTCAATGGGACTTTTCAGGTGAGAATACTGGAGTAGGTTCCTATTTCCTCCTTCGGGGAATCTTCCCAGCCCAGCGACTGAACCCACAGAACCTGTGTCTCCTGCATTGCAAGCAGATTCTTTACCCACTCAGCCATGGGGAATCCCCTTGATGCCTGAGTCCCTTGCATGTTCTATTTCCACACATCTACTCCATGTCCCCTCATCGCCATGCTGAATGAGTCAAGCCTGAGTTAAAAGAGACTTTCTAAGGCTTCCTTGGTAGCTCAGCTGGTAAAGAATCAGCGTGCAATACAGGAGAACTGGGTTCAATCCCTGGGTTGGGAAGATCCCCTGGAGAAGGAGACAGCTACCCACTCCAGTATTCTGGCCTGGAGAATTCCAAGGACAGAGGAGCCTGGCAGGCTACAGTCCCTGGGGTCACAAAGAGTCAGACACGACTGAGTGACTTTCACTTTCACTTCAAGGTATCTCACAGGCTACTGACAACCCAACTACAGATGATTTTATGAGCAAGCGCTCAAGATCACCACTTAAAGTGATGAAGCCAACAACCAAAGCCGTAAACCAAAATGCACGAAGAGGCTAAGAACTCTTGAGCGGTTTCTAAAGCCAAGTGATGCCCAGCAGTTTCTAAATCAGAAGGATATGACTACAGAGTTAGGGGAGAGAATGGCTCCCATGCTGCCCTGAAACTGGCTGTATCCTCAGCTCTGGGCAGCATTTTCAAAGCCATTGATTCATCCAGGACTGGCCTGTGGCATCTTTTTCTTACTGTTTCATCACTCTTTCCTTCCTCCACCCACTTCACACCTCAGTTCTTGTTATCTTAAGGTTCCCACCAAGGTCTGCTCTCTACTCCACAGACAGGCTCGTCCACAGCACTAATGTACCCCGATCTCAGTCCGTGTAACCGCAGACTCCTGCCTCCAAATCACCTGGCCTGCCTGAAACAACATGGATTCCCTGGACCCACCACATAGCGACTGAGTTAGAATTAGCCACTTTCACTTTTCACTTTCCTGCATTGGAGAAGGAAATGGCAACCCACTCTAGTATTCTAGCCTGGAGAATCCCAGGGACGGGGGAGCCTGGTGGGCTGCCATCTATGGGGTTGCACAGAGTCAGACACAACTGAAGTGACTTAGCAGCAGCAGCCTTAGGGCACTTATACCTCAAAAAGTTCCCCAGGTCATTCTGATGTATTTAGAAATCACTGTTTTCAGCAATAAAATCTGATCTGCAATGGCTGAAATACAGATATTCCTTGATTAGTCTTTAGATCATTTTCTTTATTTAGCTACAACTTATTCTAGGCTTCCAGTTTTAACCCACTAAAATGATTAACTGGGGACTTTCAAAGAGAGGACAGATGGTGGGCCAGATGCTTGAAGTGGTTAGAGGTAAGTGGAGGGACTTTCTCAGTCCTGCCCTGAAGTCACTGTGGTTCTGTCCCATATGTTGCCAATAACAACATCGGTCTACCAGTTTGTGGCAGATTTCAAGAGAACTCAAGAGGTGGAAGAGCTTGTCAATAAAGATAAATATTCCAAAAATTACCCAAGGTGCTGTCTGAATTCAGGGTAAGGAAGAAACACAAGTCTCCATTTTCCCATTTTACTTTGGGAGAGGTTCTGGCTATCCAAAAAGTCACTTTTGCTGAGAGTTACCATATGGAGGTTAGAACTTTTTATCAGGACAGAGTGAAAGTCAGCTTATGGAGCCTCCAGGCTCCATTATATCACTAGAGCCTAACATGGTTGTTGGCAGAGAAGACATGCCCAAAAGTATTTTGGAAGTGAAAGAATGACTGGATGGATGGGTGGGTGGGTGGATCGGGGGTGGATGGATGGTGGTGGTAGTGGGTTAACTGAGAGGGAGAGTTGAAACAGTGAGGAGAGATTTCACTTCTTACTGTATGTTTCTATGGTGGTGAGATTAGGAAAAGTTTTACTTTCTATATGTTTTGCAGATTTTGAAAAAAAAAATGTTTTAAAGTACTCTGCAAAAAATGAGGATATGAAAATCACACCAAAATTAAGAGTTTTTCTTTCTTTCCTTTAGGCGATTCAGAGGGCTTTGCAGGCTTCTTAAGGAATTCATGAGCACAGAGAAACAAATGTTATGGATTGAATTGATTATAATGGTAATTACAATATAATAACAATATTGTGCCTGCAAGCGTGCCAAGTCACTTTAGTCATGTCTAACTCTTTGCGACCCTATGGACTGTAGCCCACCAGATTCTTCTGTCCCTGGGATTCTCCAGGCAAGATTGCTGGAGTGGGTTGCCATGCCCTCCTCCAGAGGATCTTTCTGATCCAGGAACTGGACCCACATCTCCTTTGCCTCATGCAGACAGATTCTTACAGCTGGGCTACCAGTTAAGAGAAAGTCGCTCAGTCATGCCCGACTTTGTGACCCTATAGACTATACAGTGAACTGAACTGAGACTATACAGTCCATGGAATTCTCCAGGCTAGCGACTAAGGTCCGTCTAGTCAAGGCTATGGTTTTTCCAGTGGTCATGTATGGATGTGAGAGTTAGACTGTGAAGAAGGCTGAGCGCCGAAAAATTGGTGCTTTTGAAATATGGTGTTGGAGAAGACTCTTGACAGTCCCTTGGACTGCAAGGAGATCCAGCCAGTCCAGTCTGAAGGAGATCAACCCTGGGATTTCTTTGGAAGGAATGATGCTAAAGCTGAAACTCCAGTACTTTGGCCACCTCATGACAAGAGTTGACTCACTGGAAAAGACTCTGATGCTGGGAGGAATTGGGGGCAGGAGGAGAAAGGGACGACCGAGGATGAGATGGCTGGATGGCATCATGGACTCAATGGATATGAGTCTGAGTGAACTCCGGGAGATGGTAATGAACAGGGAGGCCTGGCGTGCTGCGATTCATGGGGTCGCAAAGAGTTGGACACGACTGAGCAACTAAACTGAACTGAACACTAGAATGGGTAGCCTTTCCCTTCTCCGGGGGATCTTCCCAACTCAAGGATCGAACCCAGTTCTCCCACCTTGCAGGCAGATTCTGTACCAGCTGAGCCACAAGAGAAGCCCTCTGAGCCATNGGTTCAATCCCTCTGTTGCGAAGATCTCTTAAAGAAGGGAATGGCTACCCACTCCAATATTCTTGCCTGGAGAATACTATGGAGAGAGGAGACTGGCAGGCTACAGTCCATGGGGTCACAAAGAATCAGACATGAATGAGCTACTAACACTTTTCCTTAATGCTATATGTGGCAAATTATGCCTAAAGATGAACCATGTGCCATTTACCTGGGAAATGTTATATGAGATCATAGTTCTAGGACGGCGGCAAACCAGCAAAAAGTTCAGCAGAAAAATCAAAAGTTCCTAAAAGGATCCAAGAATCTACAGTGTTCTACTCTTTCAAAAATATTTTAATAATATGTGAAAAGTGTTCTCACTGAATATTGTGATGGGAAGATTTTGAAAAAGGAATGGCAAAGAAGGTAAAGGAACAAGCAGAGAGAAACGGTGATTTCTTGTGTTCGCTACCTGGAAGCGGTACCCAGGGCAGTGATCCAAGCTTGGAAAATGCCAGCAAAAAAGGAGAAAGGGTTTTTCCTGGTCACTAGAAAGTAAATCAAGGGGAGAAAGATCCCCCCATGGATGATGAGGCCGACAATCACCGTGATCATGTACATCCCCAGTTGCCTAGCAACCACTTCTAAGTCCTTGATTGCAATGATCTTCCCACAGATTAGGCAGGCAATACCCAGGGGAGAGTACCTGAAAAATAGAAAAGAAAAAGCATGAACGAGCTGGTAATGGGATTTAGAATTTAAAATCTGGGCCCTTTTAGGTACCATACCCTGAGGAAAACCCTCCACATTTCTGTACAAAGTGTTTACAGAAGAGGACCAGGAGATTCAATACATACTATATTTTGCTTCTGACTAGCCCCATTATCTGAAATCTTTTCTATGGACCCAGTGGCTCCTGCTCTGATGAAAAATCCCAAGATAAACTTTGTTGCTCAGGTAATTTTTTAGGGCTAGAGGAGACAAGTTTTACCACCTCTTAAGTAAGCACCACACTTATAGTTAAGAGACATCCAAGTTACATCTTTAATAATCTTGTTTGACTTCTCTATTCCATATCTTCTTTCCTGAAAATTGAGAATAAATCTAGAGCTTCCCAGAAAACTCATCCAAGTTTCATCAATTTATGGACACTGGTGTTTGTAAACTGTGCTTTGTTTTTGGCTTGGAAGGAATCTAGAGAAAGAGAGAGAGAGCTGCCCAAACAAGAAAATCATATGAGCCAAAGAGCATGTTTACAGAGAAACGTGATTTTATCACTTCCAAGTTTGAAAGTGTTTCTTTCCATACTTATTCCAACAAGAATGCTGGCTGCCACTCATCGTATTTCAAGCATTATGGGGAGACATCCACACATTTAATTCTTACCACAACCCTAAAACCAAGATTTCATTATGGCTGTTTGGAAAATGAGGAAATTGAGGTTTGGAAAAGTTACATAACAGGCCCAAGATCATGAAACCAGGAAAGAGGAGGAGAATAATCTCAGATCTGTGAAACTCTACCACTGGGGGTTTTCATCTCTACCCACCAAACCACTTCCTTGAAGAAGCAGTTGTAGCTTTTTGTACAGAAGCAAACAATTTGCCACCTATCAATCTATCCCAAGAGAAACTTACTTTCTATGTCTATGTTATTTTATAGTATGCTTGGAAACAATCTACCATCGTCCTCACTCTTCATTCAGCCAACCATGTTCTTTCTCTCTCACCTTGAGTATGCTTTTCACATGTTTGGCAACACCCCTTTTTCAGCTGGTGTTGGAGCATGAAATTGTTCAGCCTGTGACACTTCTGACTGAAATGAACATGTCTGTGGGAACACTGCCACCTTATTAAGAATTATGAATACATTTGAAAGAAAGACTGTGGGGCAAATGAAGTCAGGCTCCCAGCTACAGGAGGGGAGTCAGCAAAAAAGAGAAGGTCAGCGAGCAGATCTGGTGGGGTTTTTTCTATCAGTTGTGTTTGGAGAAAGCAAGCACTTCCTGGGTTAAAGCAAAGCCACGAGGAGTAGATGAGAGTCATATGCACAATTACAGGAGACGTGGAGCTTGTCCAGCCATTTAGCAGCTCTATGACCTTGGTTGGTGACTTACTTCCATTTTACAGATGTGCAAGTCAAGGCTAACTACAACCTCATGGGATTGGCGTGAGAATTAGGTTTCTTTTTTTTTTTTAAGTCTTTACTGAATGTATCACAATACTGCTTGTTTTATGCCTTGGCTTTTTGGCCACAAGGCACGTGAGATCTCAGCTCCTCAAGGAAGGAAGGAAGGAAGATGAAGTCACTCAGTCGTGTCTGACTCTTTGCGACCCCATGGACTGTAGTCTACTAGGCTCCTTCGTCCATGGGATTTTCCAGGCAAGAATACTGGAGTGGGTAGCCTTTCTCTTCTCCAGGAGATCTTCCCGACCCACGGATGGAACCCAGGTCTCCCGCATTTTAGGCAGACGTTTTACCATCTGAACCACCAGGGAAGGGGATCAAACCTGCACCTCTGGCATTGGAAGACAAAATCCTAATTACTGGTCCACCAGGGAAGTCCGTGATTACATTTTTGAACTTGCATATATGTACACACTATCAGTAGTCCTGCCCCCCACCAATCCCTGTCAGCACCATTAGTTCTCTGATTGCTGACACAGATATGCATGCTTAGTCGCTCAATGACATCCAGCTCTTTTTGACCCTGTGAACTGTAGCCTGCCAGGCTTCTCTGTCAATGGGACTTTTCAGGTGAGAATACTGGAGTAGGTTCCTATTTCCTCCTTCGGGGAATCTTCCCAGCCCAGCGACTGAACCCACAGAACCTGTGTCTCCTGCATTGCAAGCAGATTCTTTACCCACTCAGCCATGGGGAATCCCCTTGATGCCTGAGTCCCTTGCATGTTCTATTTCCACACATCTACTCCATGTCCCCTCATCGCCATGCTGAATGAGTCAAGCCTGAGTTAAAAGAGACTTTCTAAGGCTTCCTTGGTAGCTCAGCTGGTAAAGAATCAGCCTGCAATACAGGAGAACTGGGTTCAATCCCTGGGTTGGGAAGATCCCCTGGAGAAGGAGACAGCTACCCACTCCAGTATTCTGGCCTGGAGAATTCCAAGGACAGAGGAGCCTGGCAGGCTACAGTCCCTGGGGTCACAAAGAGTCAGACACGACTGAGTGACTTTCACTTTCACTTCAAGGTATCTCACAGGCTACTGACAACCCAACTACAGATGATTTTATGAGCAAGCGCTCAAGATCACCACTTAAAGTGATGAAGCCAACAACCAAAGCCGTAAACCAAAATGCATGAAGAGGCTGAGAACTCTTGAGCGGTTTCTAAAGCCAAGTGATGCCCAGCAGTTTCTAAATCAGAAGGATATGACTACAGAGTTGGGGGAGAGAATGGCTCCCATGCTGCCCTGAAACTGGCTGTATCCTCAGCTCTGGGCAGCATTTTCAAAGCCATTGATTCATCCAGGACTGGCCTGTGGCATCTTTTTCTTACTGTTTCATCACTCTTTCCTTCCTCCACCCACTTCACACCTCAGTTCTTGTTATCTTAAGGTTCCCACCAAGGTCTGCTCTCTACTCCACAGACAGGCTCGTCCACAGCACTAATGTACCCCGATCTCAGTCCGTGTAACCGCAGACTCCTGCCTCCAAATCACCTGGCCTGCCTGAAACAACATGGATTCCCTGGACCCACCACATAGCGACTGAGTTAGAATTAGCCACTTTCACTTTTCACTTTCCTGCATTGGAGAAGGAAATGGCAACCCACTCTAGTATTCTAGCCTGGAGAATCCCAGGGACGGGGGAGCCTGGTGGGCTGCCATCTATGGGGTTGCACAGAGTCAGACACAACTGAAGTGACTTAGCAGCAGCAGCCTTAGGGCACTTATACCTCAAAAAGTTCCCCAGGTCATTCTGATGTATTTAGAAATCACTGTTTTCAGCAATAAAATCTGATCTGCAATGGCTGAAATACAGATATTCCTTGATTAGTCTTTAGATCATTTTCTTTATTTAGCTACAACTTATTCTAGGCTTCCAGTTTTAACCCACTAAAATGATTAACTGGGGACTTTCAAAGAGAGGACAGATGGTGGGCCAGATGCTTGAAGTGGTTAGAGGTAAGTGGAGGGACTTTCTCAGTCCTGCCCTGAAGTCACTGTGGTTCTGTCCCATATGTTGCCAATAACAACATCGGTCTACCAGTTTGTGGCAGATTTCAAGAGAACTCAAGAGGTGGAAGAGCTTGTCAATAAAGATAAATATTCCAAAAATTACCCAAGGTGCTGTCTGAATTCAGGGTAAGGAAGAAACACAAGTCTCCATTTTCCCATTTTACTTTGGGAGAGGTTCTGGCTATCCAAAAAGTCACTTTTGCTGGGAGTTACCATATGGAGGTTAGAACTTTTTATCAGGACAGAGTGAAAGTCAGTTTATGGAGCCTCCAGGCTCCATTATATCACTAGAGCCTAACATGGTTGTTGGCAGAGAAGACATGCCCAAAAGTATTTTGGAAGTGAAAGAATGACTGGATGGATGGGTGGGTGGGTGGATCGGGGGTGGATGGATGGTGGTGGTAGTGGGTTAACTGAGAGGGAGAGTTGAAACAGTGAGGAGAGATTTCACTTCTTACTGTATGTTTCTATGGTGGTGAGATTAGGAAAAGTTTTACTTTCTATATGTTTTGCAGATTTTGAAAAAAAAAATGTTTTAAAGTACTCTGCAAAAAATGAGGATATGAAAATCACACCAAAATTAAGAGTTTTTCTTTCTTTCCTTTAGGCGATTCAGAGGGCTTTGCAGGCTTCTTAAGGAATTCATGAGCACAGAGAAACAAATGTTATGGATTGAATTGATTATAATGGTAATTACAATATAATAACAATATTGTGCCTGCAAGCGTGCCAAGTCACTTTAGTCATGTCTAACTCTTTGCGACCCTATGGACTGTAGCCCACCAGATTCTTCTGTCCCTGGGATTCTCCAGGCAAGATTGCTGGAGTGGGTTGCCATGCCCTCCTCCAGAGGATCTTTCTGATCCAGGAACTGGACCCACATCTCCTTTGCCTCATGCAGACAGATTCTTACAGCTGGGCTACCAGTTAAGAGAAAGTCGCTCAGTCATGCCCGACTTTGTGACCCTATAGACTATACAGTGAACTGAACTGAGACTATACAGTCCATGGAATTCTCCAGGCTAGCGACTAAGGTCCGTCTAGTCAAGGCTATGGTTTTTCCAGTGGTCATGTATGGATGTGAGAGTTAGACTGTGAAGAAGGCTGAGCGCCGAAAAATTGGTGCTTTTGAAATATGGTGTTGGAGAAGACTCTTGACAGTCCCTTGGACTGCAAGGAGATCCAGCCAGTCCAGTCTGAAGGAGATCAACCCTGGGATTTCTTTGGAAGGAATGATGCTAAAGCTGAAACTCCAGTACTTTGGCCACCTCATGACAAGAGTTGACTCACTGGAAAAGACTCTGATGCTGGGAGGAATTGGGGGCAGGAGGAGAAAGGGACGACCGAGGATGAGATGGCTGGATGGCATCATGGACTCAATGGATATGAGTCTGAGTGAACTCCGGGAGATGGTAATGAACAGGGAGGCCTGGCGTGCTGCGATTCATGGGGTCGCAAAGAGTTGGACACGACTGAGCAACTAAACTGAACTGAACACTAGAATGGGTAGCCTTTCCCTTCTCCGGGGGATCTTCCCAACTCAAGGATCGAACCCAGTTCTCCCACCTTGCAGGCAGATTCTGTACCAGCTGAGCCACAAGAGAAGCCCTCTGAGCCATCAGGGAAGCCCTAATGACAATACTAGTTCATTTAAAATGCTTAGATGGGTCCCAGCACACAGGAACTGCTCCACAACTATTTGCGACAATTTCACTCAATTCTCACAGCAACCCTATGATGTGGATTCTATGATCAATCTATCTCACAGGTCAAGATGAGGAGTGTAGAGTGCATCTAACTTGCCTAACGTCACTCAGTTCATAAGAGGAGGATCCCAGGTTCAGATAGAAGGTGAGTTAATAACACTTTTTTTATAATTCCCATTACTAAGGCTGTGCAACACTGGGCAAGCTAACCAATGTGCATGGTTTTCTCATCTGGAAAATGAGGTTCACCAAAGTACCTATTTTTGGTAAGTCTTTCAATTCAGTTCAGTCGCTCAGTCATGTCTGATTCTTTGTGACCCCATGAATCGCAGCACACCAGGCCTCCCTGCCCATTACCAACTCCCAGAGCCTACTCAGACTCATGTCCATCACATCCGTGATGCCATCCAATCATCTTATCCTCTGTTGTCCCCTTCTCCTCCTGCCTTCTATCTTTCTCAACATCAGGGTCTTTTCCAGTGAGTTAGTTCTTCTCATTAGGTGGCCAAACTATTGGAGTTTCAGCTTCAGCATCAGTCCTTCCGAATATTCAGGACTGATTTCCTTTAGGATGGACTGGTTGGATCTCCTTGCAGACCAAGGGACTCTCAAGAGTCTTCTCCAACACCACAATTCAAAAGCATTAATTCTTTGGTGCTCAGCTTTCTTATAATCCAACTGTCACATCCATACACGACCACTGGAAAAACCATACCTTTGACTAGACAGACCTTTGTTGGTAAAGTAATGTCTCTGCTTTTTAATATGCTATCTAGGATGGTCATAGCTTTTCTTCAAAGGAGCATCTTTTAATTTCACGGCTGCATTCACCATCTGCAGTGATTTTGGAGCCCCAAAATAAAGTCTCTCACTGTTTCCATTGTTTCCCCATTTATTCCCCATGAAGTCATGGGACCAGATGCCATGATCAGTTTTCTGAATGTTGAGTTTTAAGCCAACACTTTCACTCTCCTCTTTCACTTTCATCAAGAAACTCTTCAGTTTTTCTTCGCTTTCTGCCATAAAGGGAGTGTCATCTGCATATCTGAGATTATTGATATTTCTCCCAGCAGCCTTGATTCCAGCTTGTGCTTCATCCAGCCCAGCATTTCTCATGATGTATTCTGCATAGAAGTTAAATAAGCAGGGTAACAATATACAGCCTTGACGTACTCCTTTTCCTATTTGGAACCAGTTTGTTCCATGTCCAGTTCTAACTGCTGCTTCTTGACCAGCATACAGATTTCTCAGCAGGCAGGTCAGGTGGCCTAGTATTCCCATCTCTTTAAGAATTTTCCACAATTTGTTGTGATCCACACAGTCAAAAGCTTTGGTGTAGTCAATAAAGCAGAAGTAGATGTTTTTCTTGAAATTTCTCACTTTTTCAATGATTCAGCAGATGTTGGCAATTTGATCTCTGGTTCCTCTGCCTTTTCTAAATCCAGCTTGAACATCTGGAAGTTCCTGGTTTATGTACTATTAAAGCCTGGCTTGGAGAATTTTGAGCTTTACTTTGCTAGATGAGTACAATTGTGCAGTAGTTTGAACATTCTTGGGCATTGCCTTTCTTTGGGATTAGGATGAAAACTGACCTTTCCCAGTCCTGCGGCCACTGCTGAGTTTTCCAGATTTGTTGGCATATTGAGTGCAGCACTTTCACTAGGTCTTATTGTGACAAATAAAAGAGTCAACGCATGTAAAATACTGGAACAGTATTAGGCATGTAGCAGCAATTTGTAAAATCCTAGTTATGACCTAAAATAATAATTATAATAATTATTACCTTCTCAATAATAGATACAGGAGAGTAATTGAAAAAGTGCTGAATATATAGCAAGAATTTAATAATTCTGTTATTAATTTAATATCCTAGTGGCTCAGACAGTAAAGAATCTGCTTGCAATGCAGAAGATACGGGTTCCATCCCCGGGTCAGGAAGATCCCCTGGAGAAGGAAATGGCAACCCACTCCATTATTCTTGCTTGAGAAATCCCATGGACAGAGGAGCCTGGCGGGCTACAGTCCATGGGGTCGCAAAGAGTTGGACACAACTGAGTGACTAACACATCACACGCTAGCATTGTTAGATTAATAGCAATCTCCTCAGTGATGCTTTGTGCTATTATTACTACTCTTTTCTAAAATTTTTAAACAACTTTTAATTTTACAACAGAGTATAGCCAATTAGCAATGTTGTGACAGTTTCAGAGAGACAGCAAAGGGACTGAGCCATACATATACATGTATGCATTCTCCTGCAAACTCCCCTCCCATCCAGGCTGCCGCATAACACTGAGAATTCCCTGTGTATACAGTAGGACCTTGTTGGTTATTCATTTTAAATACAACAATGTGTACATGTCTGTCCCAAAGTCTCTAACCATCTCTTGCCCCCATTCGTCCCCCTGGGAACGATAAGTTCATTCTCTAAGGCTGGGAGTCTGTTTCTGTTTTGTAAATAAGTTCAACTGTATCATTTCTTTTTAGATCCCACATATAAGGGATGTCATATGATATTTCTCCTTTTCCGTCTGACTTACTTCACTCAGCATGACAATCCCTAGATCCAACCATATTACTACATATGGCATTATTTCATTCTCCTTAATGGCTGATATTCCATTGTACATATGTACCATATCTTCTTTGCTCATTCACCTGTCAATGGACATTTAGGTTGCTTCCATGTCTCAGCTACTGTAAGCAGTGCTGTAGTGAACATTGGGGTGCATGTATCCTATCGGGTCATGTTTTTTGGGGTATATGGCCAGGAGGGGGATTGTAGGGTCATATGGCAGCACGAGTTTGTTTTTTAACTATTATTACTATTCTTACTATCGCATAGAGAAGACTACAAAAGAACTCTGATGATTTAAGCTTTGAGGGTGTCAGATAAGATGTGGTTGGCTGTTTTATCCAGAACCTTCTTATACACATCATTATCAATTGCTGGCAAGGCAGCTGAAGAATGAAATAAATATGTAGGATTGACATCTCACGTCATATTACACCCTCCAGACTGTTGGGCTGGATGTGGTAATCAAACAGCTGTCAGAAACCATTCCACAAGCCTTGCTCCTGACTCACAGTTGCTCTTCATCTCCAGGGATATGATGTTAAATCTTTAGGAGTTTTGATTTCAGTGAGGAGGAAACATTTTGATCCACACCCACTTCATCCCTGGGAAGAAGGGAGGATACACTTTATCCCATGACTCATTTGATTTCCTAGAAGATTCCTCCTGCTTCAGGGGCTCAGCGGAAATGACACTGGCATGGTTGAAGGAAGGAATTTTCATACACAGCCCTCATCACTGGCATCATAGTAAAGAAAACTGAGCTGCACATTTACAGTGAGGGTGCTCACCCTGCTAGGAATTCTAGGAAGTAAAGGCAGATCTTTAATGTTTAAAACTAAAAGGCCTGTTCTGCTTTGCATATTCAGTTCAGTTCAATTCAGTCGCTTAGTCGTGTGTGACTCTGTGCGACCCCATGAATCACAGCACGCCAGGCCTCCCTGTCCATCATCAACTGCCGGAGTCTACCCAGACCCATGTCCATTGAGTCGGTGATGCCATCTAACCATCCCATCCTCTGTTGTCCCGTCTCCTCCTGCCTTCTATCTTTCCCAACATCAGGGTCTTTTCTAATGAGTCAGCTCTTTGCATCAGGTGGCCAAAGTATTGGAGTTTCAGCTTCAGCATCAGTCCTTCCAATGAACACCCAGGACTGATCTCCTTTAGGATGGACTGGTTGGATCTCCTTGCAGTCCAAGGGACTCTCAAGAGTCTTCAAGACCACAGTTCAAAAGCATCGATTCTTCAGCACTCAGCTTTCTTTATAGTCCAGCTCTCACACACATACATGACTACTGGAAAAAACCACAGCTTTGACTAGACAGACCCAAAGCCTTTCACTGTGTGGATCACAATAAACTGTGGAAAATTCTGAAGGAGATAGGAATACCAGACCACCTGATCTGCCTCCTGAGAAACCTGTATGCAGGTCAGGAAGCAACAGTTAGAACTAGACATGGAACAACAGACTGGTTCCAAATAGGAAAAGGAGTACGTCAAGGCTATATATTGTCACCCTGCTTGTTTAACTTATATGCAGAGTACATCATGAGAAATGGTGGGCTGGAGGAAGCTTTGCATATTACCATTTATTAAACTCTCAGCAAGCTCAGAATGGATTCAAAAGACAAAAGACTATTTTTTTTTGGCCGTGCGCATGTGGGATCTTAGTTCCCCAACCAGGGATTGAACTTACGCCCTCTGCATTGGAAGCACGGTGCCTTAACCACTGGACCGCCAGAGAAGTCCTTAAAAGATATTTTAAAATATTTTTACAGCATGACATTGTGTGTGACTTTAAATCTTCACACAAAAGAAATATTTAGAAATCCAGCCTTGCCTGGGAAGTTGAAGAATCAAGACAGTAATCGAAAAGAACACACTATTGTACGAGAATCATTTCTGTGTTTCCAAAGTCAATAAAGCAATGATCAGAACAGACCAGAACTATTAAATATGGTTCATAAAGTCATGAGGAACATATTCTTGATCTGAGACCCTGGGGCTTTCGGCGAGCCCACTTGTTCCTGAAATTTTAGCAGGAATTTACTACAGGCACATCACTGCTTGGTGATAAAATACAAGTTGGGAACAGACTTTGCCCTTGTAAGGTGGGAAGTAAGGGCCAAGAAAAGGAAGAAGAGATGAAGCAGGTGGAATTTCAGGGGAAGGAAAGTGCAGGAGGATTGGGGAGGCAGGTGCAGGGGACAGGAGCAGGCAGAGTGAAGGACTCTGTAACCCAGAATTCCCGTGGCAAACAGAACACGCACATTGTTCGGTCTAAGAGCGGTTTTACTTTATTCCCAGGTAGGCATACAGGACCATCGTAGGGACCTGAGATGAACACATGTAAAAATCGTTCTATCTGGTAGATACTGAACACGAGAAATTTCCAGTAACTGGAGGTGACACAGATCCCTTGTGAAGGCAAAGCTTATGCTGTCTTGGGCTACCCTAGACTTCAGAACCACTGACCATACACACACATGAGATGAAGTGGGGACAATACCACTCACATGATTCAAACAACAAAACCCCCACCCACGTACACACCAAAGACTCTGATATCAGTATAAGCACCGGCTCCTCCTCTCCCTGGCTATAGAGTCTTAGGCAAGTTAATTCACCTGCATGAACTTCAATCGCCTTTTCTGTTAGTTGGGAACCATAACACCACCTTTGCAGAGTTGTGGGGATTACACTAGAGAGGTATGAAGCACTCTCAGGACTCTTGGCAGACAAAAGGAAAACCATAAAGATTGGGGTGATCATGACAATGTTAAAGAATCAAGGTATAGTGTCTCTGGACCACAGCTTTCTCTACTGTAAAACTAGAGGGTGGAACCAGATTTCCAAGAGCACTTAATCCTGGGTGATGGCACTTTTTCTTGCATGGTCTGAGAACTGCCTCTTTTATTTATTTATTTATTCATTTTCTGTATGAGTCATGAGAACCCAGATCTAAGAGGCATTTCATTTTGGACACCAGAATACTAGAGAAGTGATTCTTCCACACACCCTGGGTCATGCCACATCCTTGGGATCTTGGCCCTATCTTAGTATAGTGTATCGTGATATTGCTCAGATTCACTATTACTGAGTGATATTTCCAGCTTGTCTGGTTTTTGGGTTTGTTTTTTTTTGGTTTTGTGTATATGTGTGTGTTCTTTTCCTCCAGGGCAGAGACGGGTGAACTTTTTATGCAAGGGGTCAAACAGTAAACTTTTCAGGCTTTGCAGCCTACACAGTCTTGATCACAACTACTCAACGCTGCCTTTTAGCACAGAAGCAACCCGAGACAAAACATGAGCGAATAGGCAGGATGGGTCCCAACAAAACTATTTATGGGCACTGAATATGAATTTTGCATAATCATGTGTTGTGATTATTAACATTCTGGATTTTTTTTCAGCAAAATAAAAACATAGAACCCATTCTTAACTCACAGGCCACACAAAACAAATGGCAGATAAGATCTGGCCCACAGGCTTTATAGTTTTCCTGCTCATTATCTATGGAAAGTTCCAAAAAAGAGAGTTCCATTCCTGTTTTTCAAAGTCTTTCCAGAGAAATCTTTCCTTGATTCATGCCTGCTCACTCTTTCCTGCTAGGAGGGTTCAGGGTCCTTTGGAGACCCCACGACCACCTCACACCCCCACCACAATGATGTAAGAACAGATCCACTTACCACATGATCATGATCACTAACTTCATTACAATTTCATTCAAAATGTTGAAGAATTCCACCATCAACTTGGCCTGCTCACCCATCTTCCCCATGGCAATGCCAAAAGCAATGAAAAACCCTATCAGACCTGTTGGGTGAATCACAGAACACAGAAGAACAAATGATAAAATACCTGTTTTCTTCTTGTTCGTAACCATCCCCTGTGTATGCAGCCACATTCTCACCACCGGCTACCCTATGAATTAAGCATTAAAAGACAGACGTATCATGTCCCACACTGAAAATACCTTTCCCTTGCATAATTATGGCTTTCCTGAATATTTTCCACATGAGCAAGTTGAACTATAAGCAGGTTAGTTCCTTGGAGAAAATGAATTCATTTTCATTTCAAACTAAAAAGTACTCTCTTCTCTCTCTCTACCGCCCCCCCTCNTTTCCTGAATATTTTCCACATGAGCAAGTTGAACTATAAGCAGGTTAGTTCCTTGGAGAAAATGAATTCATTTTCATTTCAAACTAAAAAGTACTCTCTTCTCTCTCTCTACCACCCCCCCTCACTTATGAAGTCATGTGTAAGCAGATTCCATTAGTAGATAGATTAACGAAGAAAGGCTTGTTGGGACTTGGGGATTATCATGCAAACCTTGGAGCCAATATTAGAAGAGTAGAGACCAATTAGCCAATTCAGTCTTTGCCAGGGTTATGTCTATATTAGTTTGTTGTTATCCCAAATTAATGCATGTTTGGTATATGTTTCACTCTAGGAAAATCCTAACCATGAAATTATTTTTCTATTGCTTACTTGAGAAGGAGGAAGAAATCTTGAAAAATCAAAGGGAAAGCAATGAGAAATCCAAAACAGCTGGGAAACCCCAGATGACCCAGTTTGTTTGGATTTAACCTGTTATTTATTAATTCATCATCATTTTTTCCATAGTCCAAAAGGTTAGAACACTTTCTTTTTTATTGTGTGCTTTTTTTTTTNGGGGAAATGATCAAAATGATCTTTTTAACATGGATGGACCATATTTCCATGCTTGCATTAGGATCTTTTTATATTTTTAAACACTTCTCTAGCCAATAATCTGAAGCTGTAAACTGGGAAATTGCCAATAATGATGGCGGCCATACGTGTTCTGAAATGGTGAATGCATTCGTTAGCCAGCCTTTGGCAAAATACTCTATGAGCGCCTCGAGAGCATAATCCCCTGCCTTCTGTTTCATTTGAAGCCCTCCTGCCACTGAAGTTAGAATCATGCTTGGTATTTCAGTGAGACTATCAAGTATTTAAACCAGACACTCTGGCAAGATCCATACGACGTAATGAAGGCGACAGGCATCAAGACAGCCACGTCCAAGTAAAAACACACACATATTAGGTTAACGTCCACACCCCATCAAGCAGTGCAGTTGGATGCCTGTTGGCCACCCTTCTGAGTGGCACAAAAATCTCTTGTTTGTTTAACGATTTGTCTTTTAAGCCATGGCAAAACATCCCTGAAGCCCCAAATCAAAACAGCCACATCAAAGTGGCAGCATCAAAATCTCATGAACCCACAAGTATTTATTGAGAGGATGCCTGTGACTTGCCCACTTGGAATTAAACATGTGCTCCAGGCTCAGAGGAGCTTCTAACATCAGCGTGTAGAAAATCATCGTTAAAGTGCATCAGGGCCTCCGCTCGCCTCTGGGGATGCAGGGAGTCCGCCAAGAACTCTTTGCAAAAATCCTTGACAAGTCTAAGTGATCCCTACATCCCCCCAAGAACACAAAGAGAGCTTGAAATGGAGATTATAGAACATAACATTAAACAACATGGTACAGCAGAACACAGAAGTGCTTCTAAGCCTTATATATCCTCAGAAGAAGAGAGAGACTGCTTTGTTTTTATTTTGTATTTACCACTTCTAATCATCTTTAGGGTTGGATAGCATCACCAATTCAATGGCCATGAACTTGGGCAAACTCAGGGAGACAGTAAGGGGCAGGAAGGCCTGGCATACGCCAATCTATGGGGTAGCAAAGAGTAGGACCCGACTTAGCAGCTGAATAACAGCAATCATTTTTATTCCTTCCTATGGTTATAAGGTTTTTTCCTTCTAGTTTTACTGAGATATAAATGACACACAGTACTGTATAAGGTTAAGGTAAGCAGCATAAAGATTTGATTTATATACAACGTGAAGTGATTATCACAGTAAGTTTAGAAAACATCCATCATCTCATATATGTACAAAANTTCTAGTTTTACTGAGATATAAATGACACACAGTACTGTATAAGGTTAAGGTAAGCAGCATAAAGATTTGATTTATATACAACGTGAAGTGATTATCACAGTAAGTTTAGAAAACATCCATCATCTCATATATGTACAAAATTAAAGAAATAGAAAACAAATTTTTCCTTGTGATGAGAACCTTTAGGATTTACTCTCAACAACTTTCATATATAATATACAGCAGTGTTATTATATTTATCATGGTGTACATTACATCCCTGGAACAGATACAGTTTTTCATATGACTTTACACACATCCATAGCTATGCGGATGCTGGTTACTGAATGCACCTAGTAACAGGGATAACAAGGATACCTGGTATTTACTGAGGACTCTGTGTTAGATACGACAGTCAGTAATGAGTAAGGTATAATCCTTGCCCTTAAGGAGCTCGTATGCGGAACATAACGCACAGGGTCTGGTAGTTGTCTCCTTACATACGGGTCATGATAAGATCCTGTACAGGATGCTATGGGACCTGGCAAGAATGGTGCCTAACCGAGCTTTGGGCAAGAAGAAGAAAGTTCAAGAAAGGTTCCCAGGAGGGACTGATACCAGAGCTGGATCTTAAAGGATGGATTTCATTTAAACGTCTACATCCTCCACCACTCTTCAAACCCTGAGAGCAGGACTGTGTTCTTTAACACCTGGCCCCAAGCACTTGAAAGCAGCTACACAGGGCACTGTGCTTCCTCTTGGGAATCAGGTCCTTCTGTCAGCATACCCCCGAGCAACCCTCTCACCATTCTGCATTTATTCCTCAAGTTCCTATTGGGCATATGTCACAGGCCCCATGCTGTTACAGGTGCTACAATAACACAACAGACAAAAGAGACAAAGCCCTTGCTCCCGCAGGATGTACATTTTAGTGGAGAACAAATAAATGAAAAAATATATTTCAAGTGGAGGTAATATGCTAGGAAGAGGATGACATGCAGAAAGAAGACAGAGCTATTTTGCATTAGCTGGTCAGGAAAGGAGAGCTTCTGTGATAAAGGGCATTTGACCAGAAACCTGGAGGAATGAGGGGTCTCAACTAAATTAAGAATGCAATTTGTCCAGAGCTTAGCAAAATAAATGAAATATACACAATTTAGGAATGTATTTGTCCAAACTAGCGCCTGAAGCTCCCATCAGATGCCAATTCTGGCGTCCTCATGTTGGTTTTTAGCACAGATACATTCAAACAAAAGTCACGGCGGTAATGCTACGTCTCATTATCATCGTGAATATGGTGGATTTCAATGACTGTCCCAGCTTCAAGAGAAACGAATTCCAGAGAAACGTGAATTGAACCCAGGAGGAAGGTTGAGGTCACAGCAGCCTGCAGATTTGCTACCCTGGCAATGAACAGGAAGGGCAAGGCCTGATCTGGGTAAGTTTGTTGGATAAACACAATAAGTTAATCCAAGTGCACACACTTATCCTTATATTAACGCTCCATTCCTACAACTTGTGGCTATGCAGAGGGAACCAAGCAATACGGACTGTGAAAGCCCGAGTGTGATGGCTTGGTTCTACCAAATCCATCAAGCCTGATGCTCTCCCCAAAGTGTTTATCACCTCTGTTTCTACTTGAGTATCTTCTGGATTTAGCAATGCAATTCCTTAACTGGAATTTTCCATAAGCCAGTTCCACCAGATCTCTCTCCAATGCCCAACAAAGTAAGGCCATGTGATGGGAGAGCTTCTTGGATAATCCAGACGTGAACAATGAGCCTATAACTTCTTTCCGCCTTAGCTCCTCCACTGAACTATTTAAACAGCTGTTAATTTTGCAGTCAGTTGCTGGCCTGTTCTTTCTCATGCAAATCCACGTGAGTTCTGTTTCAAAGGCAAGCTCAGCTTAACGTGCAGAATAGCCTCTGTGAATCCAAAGGGAGCTTGTAATGGGGCTGGTACTAAGTTTTAAACAGTTCTCAGAACCTGTTTCTCATTTGCGTTTGTTTTCCCTCACTCTGCCAAGAGCCTCTAACGATAGGATCATTAGATGTGGTGTGGGATACAGATTTCCTGCCTGCACGCTTCTGTGTCAACTTAGCTGGCACTGAATTCTCTTTTTCCTCCTACGCTGGTTCAATGAGGTGACAACAGAATGTTCTCCAGGGAACCTAAAAGCAACTGGTGTGTTTTTATCTGGAAGATGTGAGATCTGCCATGAACATCACCCCTCCCACCCTCTGGGGCGCAAATCAAAGACCTCAGAGGCGCAGAAAAGACAGCGTCCAGAAACTGCCCTAATGGGAGACACTAGGTTAGACCCTCAAGAATAGAAACAGTGTTTGTGGAGGGGGCTTTCCCCCAAGGTGGCCAAGGTCTTTGGAGAGGAATGCCGGAAATACCAGTGCTGTCAGCTCTGAACACCACAAAACTGTGGTTACAGTTGTGATTGTCCCACATCTGGGAATTCCCTGGCTCCTTCAAGAACACCACCCCATAGGGAAAGGGACAGGAACTCTAAAACAGTTGGGAATTTCCAACAACCACTCCCTTCACCCATTCTAGATCCTGTAAGACTGGGTTTAACCATGTCAAGGATGCTCACTAACCAAGAAGTCAGAATCTCTCTGACAGATGCTGTGTCCTCATTGATCCTGAGAATAAATGAAACCTAGAGGTTCACAGCCTCCAAATCTCCTTCAGTCCCTTCTGTTCACTGTGTCCACTTCCTAGGTCACATACTTGCTGGAAAAGCCCTGCCACTGAACACCAGACTTCACAAATGATACATCTTAAGCTTCTTGACTATCAGAAGTGAAGTGAAGTCGCTCAGTCACGTCCAACTCTTCGCAACCCCGTGGTCAGTAGCCCACCAGGCTCCTCCGTCCCTGGGATTCTCCAGGCAAGAATACTGGAGTGGGTTGCCATTCCCTTCTCCAGGGGATCTTCCCAACCCAGGGATCGAACCCAGGTCTCCCACATTGCAGGCAGACGCTTTAACCTCTGAGCCACCAGGGAAGCCCATCTGAGGGTTTGGCTAAGGAGCACAGTTTACAATTATCCCAGATCATGATGGGATTGTACCTAGTAGGCAGCGTGAGATGGGAAGTCAGGAGGTCTGGGTTCTAACTCCAGAGTGCTACTAACTGGCTGTGTCAGAAACAGTATCAGATGGATGTAAATTTACTTGCTCATAATCAGTAGACAGAGAGTAAAGCACTACGAAATGATAAAAACACACTCTTGAAATGAAATACCAGTGGGGTTTAGGTATCAATTTTGGCAGATTTTTTATATTTTAGGTCCCAGGCTCTTAATTTTTAAAGTAAGAGGGCTGTATCAGAAATTCTCTATCGTTCTAAAATTTTGTGATTCTCTAATTCTCCTGGGGTGCAAGGTGGTAATTAATAGCCTTCAGTTCCAGAGAGGCAGCCTCCATTCTATTCTGTTCAGGACTGAATGAGCTTAGACCTTATGGGTGACTTACAGATAAGAGACAAACCAGTGGTAACAACAACCATTGCTTAATGTCCTTACCTCCATTTTCTCCTTTCCTACCTCTGCTACATACGCATGTTTTTCTAGAGCTACTAACACTGAGTTTGGGGGCAAATTCAGTGTATAATTCAGACACAGGAATCATCTTAATATCCTCTCATGTCTGACCAATTCTTAGTCTAGACTTCTCAAAGGGGCAGATCAATGTCCTGGGAATATAGTCCAACAGGTGAACTGTCATTTGTCCAGCCAATTGCCAGATTCACCATCGAATCACTGAAAGGTCACCTATCTCATTCACAGCCAATCAAGATTAAAAAATGAATTTTTAAAAAGCACTTTGCAGGCCAAGGGGCCCAAACTGGCTAATGACATAAATGGCAAATAGAGTCAGTTGGGACTTCAGGTGTTCTCACACAGGAAGTATTAGGAGATATATATAAAATGGAATACTACTCAGCCAGAAAAAGGAACTACTTTGAGTCAGTTATAGTGACATGGATGAATCTAGAGACTGTTATACAGAATGAAGTAAGTCAGAAGGAGAAAAATAAATATTGTATATTAATGCATCTATATAGAATCTAGAAAAAATGGTCCAGATGAACCTATTTGCAAGGCAGGAATAGAGATGTAGACATAGATAATGGACTGTGGACACAGGGAGAGGAAGGGGAGAGTGGGATGAACTGAGAGAATAGCAGAGGCAGCCACTCCAGTATTGCTGCCTGGAGAATCCCCACGGACAGAGGAGCCTGGTGGGCTACAGTCCCTGGGGTTGCACAGAGTTGGACATGACTGAGCGACTAAGCACACACACACAT
>SJYW01057380.1:184241-199844 GCA_006410735.1 Raphicerus campestris | reverse complement strand
GACACCACACTTATGGCAGAAAGTGAAGAGGAACTAAAAAGCCTCTTGATGAAAGTGAAAGAGGAGAGTGAAAAAGTTGGCTTCAAGCTCAACATTCAGAAAACGAAGATCATGGTATCTGGTCCTATCACTTCATGGGAAATAGATGGGGAAACAGTGGAAACAGTATCAGACTTTATTTTGGGGGGCTCCAAAATCACTGCAGATGGTGACTGCAGCCATGAAATTAAAAGATGCTTACTCCTTGGAAGAAAAGTTATGACCAACCTAGACAGCATATTAAAAAGCAGAGCTACTACTTTGCCAACAAAGGTCTGTCTAGTCAAGGCTATGGTTTTTTCAGTGGTCATGTATGGATGTGAGAGTTGGACTGTGAAGAAAGGTAAGCACTGAAGAATTGATGTTTTTGAACTGTGGTGTTGGAGAAGACTCTTGAGAGTCCCTTGGACTGCAAGGAGATCCAACCAGTCCATTCTAAAGGAGATCAGCCCTAGCTGTTCTTTGGAAGGACTGATGCTAAAGCTGAAACTTCAGTACTTTGGCCACCTCATGCAAAGAGTTGACTCATTGGAAAAGACTCTGATGCTGGGAGGGATTGGAGGGAGGGGCAGGAGGAGAAGGGGACAACAGAGGATGAGATGGCTGGATGGCTTCACTGACTAGATGGACATGAGTTTGAGTGAACTCCGGGAGTTGGTGATGGACAGGGAGGCCTGGCGTGCTGCGATTCATGGGGTAGCAAAGAGTCAGACACGACTGAGCAACTGAACTGAACTGAACTGAAGCGACTAACACTTGAATTGAATCTGAGATGCAGTATCATTGTGAGCACTTTGTGTGTACTTTTTAAATGAAAAGACTGAAAATGGAAAAAGATCACAATTTTAGGAAACCTGTACATTGCATCAAGATGCAAGGAAAAAAAAAAGGCACAAAAGGTTTCCAGTGGCTGTAATGGTAAGACGATGGATAGATTTTAATTTCTTATTGATTCTTTATGTTCAAACCTTCTAGAATAAACATGAATTAACCTTTAGAAGGAGAAACAAAAGTTAAAAAAATAAACTGATTGATCCAAAAAATAGGTCCTCGTTATTTAAAAGACAAAGAATAGTTAATCTATAAGTAGCCTCATTGCACATGTTCCCTCAGCTGGCTGCTTATGTATCATTCCTGGTTATGAATTTACACCCCCATGTAGCATTACAAAATTTCCAAGGCTGCCTCTGATGCAAAGAGAGGAATTTCAGAGTTGGGAGTGAATTACCGTAACCCATCCCTGGCCCTGTTCCAGTTGGACCCACAGTCTTCAGCAGAGGAAAGGTTTAACGACCAAAAGCCCTGTGACGCAGTCAGCCTATTTTTGGCTGGCAGGCGGGTAGGTTAGCTCTTTATCCACTCTTGCCTTGGCCTATCCTCAGAGGTCACAGAGATGAGGCATTTTTATCCTGTCCTGGTGCCAAGGTTGTCCTTCTAGAAGCCTTTCCAATGGCCGAGGAAACAGCTAAGTTCTAGCTTGCTTCCCCAGAGTACTGGCACAATTTTTCCTCTTTCTCTTCCTAATAGTATCATATCCATTTAGACTGATAAAAATATCTCAGAGTGAGCTGCACCAAACCCGAGACAGAGAGAGAGAGAGAGAGAGAGAAGAGAGAGGGTAGGAGAGTGAACGCAAGTTGCTATTATTTTGTAATAAACATAACGCACACTTTTCACTCCAAGGATTAGGCTGGGAGTGAGTGGGCTAATGCGATAGGAAACAGCACTGCAGAAGTAAATGAACCAAAACCAGACAAGGACNGGAACCAGCAGAAGACATGGCTCAGGGTTTTCCCCGGTCAGAGGCAAGAGAGCTGGGCTATTTATCCTCCAAATTCTGTGAGTCATCGGTTGAAGGCTGTTCTTCAGGGCAGTTAATTCCCTGGTGCTTTGACCTTCTGCACACGTGGACAGAGTGGTCTCTGGCTACCAAAGACCTCAAGCAAAGAGCTGCAGATATGGGAGTTAGCACTCAGGCCAGTGTGCTGGGAAGCAGAGAACGTGGGGAAGCACCGACAGCCTCTGCCCAGGGGCCCCTCACCTGAATTACAGTAGTCTGTGGGGCCACAGGGCACATATTGGAGGTTTCGTCTTAAAAGCCTTCCAAGGTCAGAGCTAGCTGCAAACTACTTTGTTAGCCAGTGGAGCTGGGGATAGCGTGAGGCCAAGCATAGGGTCAGGAGTGTTGTCTGAGGGACTTCACTGATGATCTGTGGTTAAGACTGTGCTTCTGAAGCAGAGGGCAGGGGTCGAGCTTTGATCGAGGAACTTATATCCCGCATGCTGCGGGCTGCAGCCATAAAAAAGGAGTGTTGTCTGGGGCCAAGAAAGTCAAAGGACTGAGCGCCGGGAGAGTGGGAGCAGGTGGTCTGGTAAATGTCAGTGTCTGCGGCCAACTTGAGTTTATGCCAGCGTGTGCTGTGTCTACCACACGACCTTCCAGCGCTGACCCGAGCTTGTGTGTGGGGTGTGAGGTCAGGGATGGATGAGCCCACCTGGAGAAGAGGTAATCCTTTTGGGTACCTTTTGAGTTCCTCTCAGGACCCTTTCTTTCCTGGAGCCCTCACTCACCTAGTCCGCAAGCCAGGAGATGGCACTTGGTCCAGATCTCTCTGCATAATCATGCTAGGAGGGTTTAAACTTGGAGACTTTATAAGCAAATAAAATGTAGCTACAGCTGACATATTCCATCCCCAAGCATTCAGTAATTTGGAGGTGCTAGTTACCACTTTCTCCTTCCTAAGGTCCTGATGACCAGCCAGGGGCTTCCCGGAGTCAAATCCTTCATGTACTTGGTCTTGCCTCTTGCTGTGTGTCGGATCTGTAGTATCGCTGTCTGCATCCGTGCCGCTCCCAGCTGTGCTAGGCTTGAGCTTCCTTTTATCTGACTTCTCATGACTTTGTTTCTTTTCTTTCTTTTAAACTTTTTATTTCATATTGGAATATAGCCGATAACCATATTGTGATTGTTTCAGATGGACAGTGGAGAGACTCAGTCATATATATACATGACATGCCGTGACTTTGAATTCAGGGTCTTATTACCAGCACTTCCTGGAGTTTATCAGTTATCTTTTCATTGTTGTATTTCTCTTGATCTCTTTTTGATTAAAAAGTGTTTGTCTAAGAAAAAAAAAAGCATCTTCTGAATATGAATTAATCTCCAACAGATGCTGGAGCCCCAACCATTGTAGAAATTTTTGAAAATAAGGGAACATATGCAGACACAACTATGCATCACTCATAATTCCTTCACCTAAAGTATCAGCTATAAATTTTTAACGTATTTTATTTTATTAATCCTTCCATTTCTTACATATAAATCTAAAAGTAATTATTGTTATGTTGTTCATGGAACACTGTATTGTAGGCATTTCCTCACTGTCAGTACTGATTCATGGAAAATCTCAATTATTTCATGGCACGAAGGATTAAATTTCCTTTAGCGTCCCTGTCCTAGTGGATATTTAGCCAGGCTGCTCATTTTAATACTACACACAACATAGTACTCAGCCTCATGTGCGTATCTTTAGCCAAGTCTCAAATCATTTTCTTGGCGTTGGTTTTTAAGAAGTGAAACTATTAAGCTGGGCTGTAGGAGCATTTTAATGCCTTCAACGCAGCATTTAACCCGCGCCCCCTGCCGGTGAAGTGTGGAGATTACCACTTCACCTCCACGGATGTCCCCTGAGTTCCTAACAGTTCTGAGTGGCAGAGGCAAGAGTAAATATCCTTGTCACAACAATTTCTGCTTGACCCTGAAGCACCTGTTTAGCACGTGGATTATGGAACCATGGAAGGATTGTTTCTTCCAAACAACACCTCTTGCTAAATTAAGGGTGACATGATGGAGTGGAAAAAGAAGGCAACTAAATTATTCTACATCCCCCTGTCTGAGTGGTGTATATTGTTACACCATGGAGTGGACAAATATTTAATAATATAAAGAAATTATTATAGTAATTACAAAACTACATATCCAATAATACCCTTATTTTTTATACATCAGTGCTAAAATATTAGGAGGTTTCTCTGAACAGTGTGATTATAAGTGATCGTTTTGTTCATTTTCCTTTTTCTGCACTTTCCAAATGTGACAGTGTCAAAAAGCAGGGAGAAGTTATGATATTCGGCGCCAGTCTGCCTTGGGGCCTGACCCTTCCCCCATTACAGTCACTGGCTGTGGCATAACAATCAATGCAAAGCACAGAGCTCCCCAGGTGGGGGCCCACAAGTGAGCGCTGAAGGAGCAAGATGGGCATCTCTGCTGAAGTGTCAGCAGAAAAAGTAACATCTTCTTGCGGCTTCGAGAGGGGGTGGAGAGAGGGGAGAGGGCAGGCAAGGAGAGAGGCCAGGAGAGAGGGACTGTCCCCTTGCTCAGCCTTTTCGCCACTGCCGCACACTCCCTGGGCCACACAGGAAGCAAGCCACGTGAGAGGATGGACACAAGGGAAACGCGGGGCTGAGGCTTCCTGGGACACAGGCAGTAAATCGTCCTCTTCTGCATAGGTTTGTGTTTCGATGTCTGCACTTTCAGGCTAGCAACTTGAATTTCCTTGAATTTGCTCCAGTCTTAGTAGGTGAGAAAAACGCTGGAAACGCTCAGAAACAGGCAGAATCGAAGGCACCGGTTGTGCTGCCCGTATTCTCCACAAGAATGAAAAGAAACCCGCTCTCAAAGAAATGTGAGCTTCTCAGGTGGCGCTAGTGGTAAAGAATCAAGAGACATAAGAGATGCTGGTTTGATCCCTGGGTTGGGAAGATCCCCTGGAGAAGGGCATGGCAACCCACTCCAGTATTATTGCCTAGAGAATCCCACGGACAGAGAAGCCTGGCGGGCTGTAGTCCATAGAGTGGCAAAGACTCAGACAAGCCTGAAACGCCTTGGCACACACATATCAATGAAATGCAGTGGTGTTTCTGTGTACATAAACTGTATGTATCTAGACGTTCTAGTGTGTCAATGCATGGGTAGGCAAAGACGTTTACATGTATTGACCCAATGCCTCTATAATGATAGTTATTTTGAATCAATTTCCTCAGAGTTTCAACATTGATTCATTCATTCAATAAACACCTGGCTCCATCTAGTTCTACCTCCACCACTAATACACCATTAAGTCATAGAATTTTTCCCAAACTCTTTCTCTACTGTACTAATAACCAGGGGCTTCCTGCAGGGACGCACAGCGTCTGACACACAGTTGGTTCTCACAGTGGGCAGCTGCTAATACTATCGTTGTTGTTCACTCAGGACCAGGTGTGCCCCCAATTTCCTGATTGCTCATGCCCTCTCAAGACCTCGATACCATGCAAGTGTGTGTCTGCTGAAATGAACTGTGTATGAATTCATGTCTTACAGATGCTGGAGCCCCAACCTATGTGTATGAGTTTCATTATCGCCCAAGTTTCTTAGCAGAGCTGAAACCAAAGACAGTGATAGGAGACCACGGGGATGAGCTCTTCTCTGTCTTCGGGGCTCCATTTCTGAAAGGTGATGGCCCTTTGATGACTATAAGCTTGGAATTAGAAGATCAGGGTTCAAGTTTTGATTTGGTGACCTTGGAGAGTTCCTCTTTCTCTCCAGGTCTTACTTTCACCTAAGCAGTGTTGAAGGACAAAGACTCCCAACCTTTGTTTGGCTCTAATGTACATGATGGACAATGCATATCCTTGGGCCTTCACCCATGGTTGCTCTAAGAATCTAGACCTGGGCATCAGCAAGATGGGAGCTGGGTCACCTGCAAGGCCCTGCTCAGGGGTAGAAGGCCACCACTCACTCCACACTCATAAGAGCACATGAGAATGTGAATGATAGCAAGGTTAGAACTGCTGCTAACCTTGAACAAGGACTAATGTGTCTGTATATGAAAGCATCCATTTAAAGCTCATATCTTTTTAAAATAAATATATTTATAGTATAATATTTTAAAGGATACCTCTCACAAATGTCTTTTTTTTGCCATAAAACATCATAACAATTTATTCCAATCATTGTGCAGTAAGACAACTTGCAATGGCATCATAACAATATGGAACACTTCACGAATTTGCGTGTCATCCTTGCGCAGGGGCCATGCTAATCTTCTCTGTATCGTTCCAATTTTAGTATATGTGCTGCCGAAGCGAGCTCTCACAAATGTCTTGAAGGCCTTTAATGTCTTTACCATCAGCGGTTATAGACAGCTTGTGTGTGACACACACCCCAGGGCTGTGCCTCTGGATGTGATGGATGACTATTTGGGATCTTGCAGCTTGGTTATTTTTCAAATTCTGTGAAAATGTGCGTGGGTGAAGGAAACTGAGAAAGACCCAAAGGAGAGCATCCGGGGAGATGGGGTTAGTCGAGCATCAACCCTGGGGTGTGTCCCTGAAACACTGAATGGGAAGGGAAGTTGGGTGGGCACAGAAGACAAGACAGTCAGCTTATGGATCGACTGCAGGCCTTCACTGAACCTGGTGGCTCAGACGGTAAGGAATCCACCTGGAATGCGGAAGACCAGGGTTCGATCCCTGGGTTGGGAAGATCCCCTGGAGAAGGGAACGGCAACTCCCACCAGTATTCATGCCTGGAAAATTCCATGGACAGAGAAGNGCTGGTGTTTCCGCCACAGGGTAGAGTTCCTTCATGACTTGGGCAAACCCAGCAGGGACACCGGTCACGAGGATCTGTCTCAGACTGTCCCACACGACAGGCTCCCGGGGCTGAGCCCGGGGACAGGAAGCAGCTGGTCCAGAGCAGGCATGAGGCCAGCTGTGAGTGAGGGGAAGGAGGTAGAAACTGGCCCAGGGAAGCGGAACCAAAGGTCGGAGGTGCAAGGTGAAACTAGAGGAAAGAGGAGTAAAGGCACTAGAAAGTGAGCCGATTAGAAACAGGCAGAGGAGTGCAGGCTTGACTGCATCAGGCGAAGGGCCATGCGTGGGTGCATCTGCTGGGTGGGGGCTTGCACACCTAATGCAGCATGGGCGGGGGGTGGGGTACACTGGTCTGGGAACTGGGCGAGGTGTCCACTGCTCACGGTGCAGGGTGCCAGGTCAATGACTGATAAACCCTAGGATCTGCAACCCAGAATCATATAAACCACGAGCCAGAGGAAACAGAAGTCAGATCATGGGATTAATGATAGTTAAAACTGACTGAACATTAACCCCAAGCCAGGCACATTGATAAGTGCTCTATGTAAATTATCTAACCCCCTGAGAATTACTTAACCCCCTGTAAATTATTTACAGAACACCCCCCACCCCAAGACTCCATGTGGTGAAGAGCATGAGGTGAACAGAAATGTGAACCTCGAGACCAGGTGGGGTTTGAATCTAGACGCCTCCATCTCAGCTCTATGATCGAGGGCAAGTTAGTTAAATTCTCTGTTTCTCAGTTTCCTCCTCTGTAAAATGGGAGCATGCTACTAGCTCTGTCATACAGTTGTAATAATATAGGTAACATGCAAAATGGTGCATCACAAATAATAAAGTCAATTTCATTATAATAATTGTTACTATCATTTGCCCTTTTCAGAGACAAAGAAACTGAAGCGCAGAGATCTAAGCAAGGTTGAAGTGATGGGCCGGGGAAGTAAAGCCAGCCAGTGTTGCTATGAAAGCAGTGTGTGTAACCATTATGCTTTGCTGCCTCACATCAAGTCAGAGGAACAAGGTGAAGAGAGAGCGCCAAGGTGAGAGGCCCGGGAGAAGGCAGAACAGAGGAAGGACTCTGGGAGAGAGCTCTGAACAGATCCCAGGGCTGTCGGCAGGGGCTGAGGGTGGGAGATGAGACAAGCGCGCTCTAAGAGCTGAGCACAGCCAGGACACACTGCAGACTGAACTGCTACATGGTTCTGGCAGCCGAGATTCAATCCTCCTGTTGAAGTGAGTTTTCTAGATGGGACATGTGGCCTATATCCAAAAACGCTGGGGCTTTGCTGCCAAGCCATCACTCTGGCAAGAACTACATCTGACTTTGCAGACCTAAAAAGTGACAACAGGAAATCGTTAGTCCTGAACTTCCATGGGGCCCGGTTGCAGAGGAAAGTGATGGTAACAGCTAAGACATACTGAGTGATGACTACATGCAAGGTACCAGTTTGATGCACTGAGTGCTGTAACTGAGTCTTCACCACAACCCAAAGAAGTCCCAATATTATCCTCATCTTGTAGATGACGGCACAGAGAGGTCAAGTAACATTCATGAGGTCACACAGCAGGTAAGTGACAGAGCCAGGAACAAACCCCAGGCTCTCTGGCTCCACAGTTCATACTCTTAACCTCTAGGATTTATAATACCTAATCAGCTATTCTCAGAAGCAACTAGATAATTTATCACACCTTGAAACATTTATCTGTGAATGGTTTCTCAGCCCGAGTAGTCAAGTATACATAGAACAGTCAACTAAAAACCTAGAAATGGAGAAATTATTAGGCAATTCCAACTTGAGAGGTGTTCTACAAAATAACTGATCAGACCTCTTCAAAAGTGGCAAGGTCATAAAAGACGAGGAAAGACTGAGGAACTGTCACTAGTGGGAGGGGACAGGACAGCTGAACGCAACATGGGATTCTGGATTGGATCCTAGAACAGAAAGGACCTTCCTGGAAAAACTGGGGAAATCCAAGCAAGTCCTAATAGTATTGGAGCAAGGCTGATTTCTTCATTTTAATCAATGTCCTGTGGTTATGTAAACTGTTACCATTACAGGAAGCAGAGTGACAGGCATACGGGAACTCTCTCTGTATTATTTTTACCATTCTTCTTTAAGTCTAAAATTATCTAAAATTTTTACAGAATTTGGTGCTGAGAAAAACAAATATACAAATGACAAAAGGATCAAAGCCAGTGACATTCTCGGTTTATAAATGAATGTGTTAATCTTTGTCATTGTAATCAGACTACATTTCCTCCTAAATATGTAAATAAGTACTCATTTTGACTTGACATTAAATCTGTTTAAAATTGTGAACAACAAGAGCTGGCAATGATTAAGTTTAGAAACCTGGATCTTCTTTAGAAAAACACATCACTTCAGTTTTAAATGTATAGAAATGTTGAATCACTAAGGTATAGTGTTATAGGTCAATCATACTGCAAAAAAAAAATTCATAGGAAAAAGAGATGAGAAATGAGGATTGAGGGCAGGAGAACTGGATGAAGGCAGTCAAAAGGCACACATTTCCAGTTAGAAAATAAATAAGCACTAGAGAGGCAACATACAAACGATGAATATAATTAACACTATTTATTGTATGTTATATATGGAAGTTAGTAAGAGAACACATCCTAAGAGTTCTCAACATGGAAATATTTCTTCTATTTATTTTATTTTATATTCATGCAAGATAATGGATGTTCACAACATTTACTGTGATCATCATTTCATGATGTATGTCACTCAAATCATCACGCCATACACATTAAACGGACACAGGGCTGCACATTAGCTATATCTCAATAGACCTGGAAGAGAAAAAAGAACACTTACACGTGCAAAAAAAGCACTTACACGTGCTTTGAGGTGTGTCTCTCTCTCATCTTTCCCTCTCTGATTCACATTCTCAGCATCACTACTCAATAGATCTACTCAGTACCCACAGGTTGATGACCACTGCCCTGGAAAGGCTTGGATTCCCCTGGAGGTGAAGTACCACTTCATAGGCATGGGTGAGCGTCCCGAAGTGCAGCCGGTTTGACACACACTAGGAGGAATGGGCAGGCCAGGGAGACCCACGTCTTCATGAGGGTCAACATGGCTGGCAGCCAGAGAGGCAAAGGACAGAGCCACAGCTCCCTATAACTAGGTACAGGGCCCGGAGGTCAACACTCTGCCTGCATTCGCCCATTTAATCCCCTCCACAGCCCTAGGAGGAAGGAACTGTGATTATAACTCCCACGTCACTGGCCAGGGAATTGAAGATCAGAGAGGTTAAACAATTTCTAAAGGTCACACAGCAAGTCAGCAGTAGAGCTGGGATATAGCATGAAAAGCATGTTACCATGAGAGACTGTAGTTATCCTTTTCTTTGTTGACTCTCTTATTTCAGCCAAAATTGGACTGGCTCTCTCTAACAAATCATCCTCTGGTTTGTCCTCAACTCCAAGAGTAAGATGCAAAGTGAACCAGACAAATATCACAGAACACACACCATGTACCAGATGCTCTATATCCATCATTCCATTTGATCATCACCAAAGAGGAGTGATTATCAACTCCATATTCAAAGGAGGTAACTGTGGCTCAGAAAGCTTGCCAGACAGCTAAGCGGGCACACTGGAATTTTTCAAGCTTGAATCTTCCTGATAGCCAAGGCCCATCATGCTCTCTTCATTCATTCCATTTCCAAGGAAGACTCATAAGGTGAAAAATCAAGTAGGTAAGAAGAAAAAAAAAAATCTCTTCTCAAGTCCCTGCAAAGTAACCCTAAAAGACAGATCTACATAAGCAAATTCATGCAGATTCTGCCATTGTCCTTAATTTCGCCTGTCACAGTGATCAAATCCAGATTACTTAGACCCTAAAAAATTAGAGTAGCTTGTCTGTTTTGCTTGCTTTCTTTTCTTTGGGGCCTACATCCCTTATTTTAGACATCTCCATGACTTAAACCATCTCGATAATTGCAAACACCCCTCTCCTGCATTCCAGTGTGTGTGTGTGTTTTTTAAGAAACTCAGATTCACAGTCCATTTCACAAAATAGGCATTCCTAAATGAAAACACGTGCACATGGCAGATGGGACCAGCCTGGCATTTGGAAGGTTTTTTTTACTGGTTTCAGACAGAATAAAGCTATACCACACCAGCTTAGTGCCCCTCAATGCAAGCCCAGTCCACTGGTTTCAAACTTGGAAACAGAATCAGTAATATCACTCCTTCCTCAAAAGTGAATTATCAGTATAGGATTTCACATTCTGCAAAGTAAAGCAATATGGAATTTTGGAAAGGACAGAAGCCTCAGATCCTAACACACAGGCACAGTGGAAGGAGCCTGATGGCTTTGCACTGTAATACTTTGGGGACCGATTATTCTGAAACGTTGTTTGGGTGATGATACACAGGACACTCGGGGGACCCTGCCTCCTGGGAACTCAGCAATCTTCGAGCAGCGAGCAGCTCCGTGTCATACACTGCCTACAAAGGCAGAGGAAAAGCCAGAAATAAATATTAATGACTGACCTGCAGCAGTTTAAAATTGTCACAAACCTGAACTGGTTTGTAAAAATCTTCACTTTGGAAAACACTCACGCTTCCTATTTGCATCAGCAATAGGTGTCTGTATGAGCAACTCTAAAAAGTCCACAGCTCTTCTTTCTCATGAAATTTAACTGCTTAGCATACAATGAGAACCTTTCCAAAGAGCTGGAAGCAAGAAGGGCAGAGGAAACAAAATGAGTCTTTTCCGGGAACTGAAACTCTGGACTGTATTGGTAAATAGTGTGCTTTGAACTTATTGCTCACAGACCAACAAGAATGTGAAAGATAAGTGTGTCCCAACAAACACAGAACATGTGGCTCTCTTCAACTAAATGCTATTGAAAGTCAAATCTGCATGGATGCCATTAGAAGCTGGCAATCTTGGAAAGTGTGTGTAGGCATCCTGGCAAATGGCAGCTCTGAAAGGAGAAGACAGACGGGTAAGCCGAAACCCCGTTGTTTGTGGATCAAGTGCACTAACATCTGTGACACACAGACCCGTGTCTGGCGTAACGGAAGTGCTGCAGCAACACTGGTTAGCTGTCCTTCCTGCTGCTATTGTTATTACTAACATTCTTATTAGGCTGCCCAGATGCACCTTCATCACATTTAGGCAATTCCAGTTAGATAAGCAATGCAGGTTTTTTAAAGAAGGCAGTCATGACATCCTGAATGAGCAAACTCCCACCCACAAAGAGCAAGAAGCCCCTGCCTCTGACACTTTCCTAGGGAGAGACCACCTAGCAACCGGGGAGCTGAGGAGTCTTTACTTGAGCCTTGAGAAGATGCCAAGGACTTCTGATGAGAACCAGTTCAGAAAGAGACATTTGATCCCATTTTCCAATGAGAAGCATATGTCCAAGGTACACACGCTTGCTTCATTCACGTAAGGATGGAAACAATGCTAAGTACATTCTGTCCCAAGAACTTACTTACTCATGCTTACCCTACAAGGCTGAACTTTTCAGTTTAAATCCCAGCATTCTGCCATAAATAGGCCAACTGAAAGGCTGTTCTGAGAACAACTTCTGGGCAATCTATTAATCGCGTGGCAATTCCCAAGAGCTAAAACAAATGCTCGATGGAGTCTGGACATCCGCAGAGTTGGTGAAAAGCTGTGTTTGGTTTTTTTCTCTCCTTTGCATGAGCATCACTCATGACAGCTATTATTCTGTGTAAGCACAAACAGCAAAAGCCCTTACTCTTATGCTTCTGCTGGGTTCAGGCTCATTATCTTTAAGAGACATCGGATTCTTCCAGGAAATCTATAAAAGGTCTGATCAGTAATGACTCACATTATTTTCATAACCCATCTGATTTTTATCATTTAATCCCTTGGCCAAGTTCCAAAAACAACCCAGCGCTCGTTGATTTGATCAAACAACACCCGGCACCTTCCCAAAACATGTGATGCCAATATTCTTAGCGCCTCAGCCCCACAGAATGGGACACCTCCTTGAAACAGGAAAACCTCAATACCCTGGATGAGGCAACTCCACCTAAAAATTTCACCGAAGAGGGATTTGCTTTCCTTTGAAAAAATCATCCAGGTAGCGACCCATATGGTTTGTGAGCACTAACCTTCTCCAAATAGGGTCCTCGGGTATCTTCATGGACACACACGGGAGAGTTATTCTAGGTGACCTCGGGTTAAAGAGTTTTATTTTAAATCCCAGCTAATCTTTGCTGCTCCCGGGACTGATCTCTTGACACATCTTAGTTCAGGTCTACAAGAGAACTGCAAAATGACAGCGTGAATTAGCTGGGGGTTTGTTTCTCTTTCCCTTTCTTCCAGTCAATGCTGTTCTGTCAATAACCCCTTTTTCCTCCTCTGTGTTAAGCAGTGGTATAGTTGAGCCAAAGTAGAGAATGAAGAACGGAGCTGAGGGACCCAGTGGCTGTCTTTCCAAGGACAGCGCTAAGGCATTTAGGGAGCTAGGCTGCGGTGGCGCCTGCAGCGGCCTCGCTGTTTGTTTTGAGAGCCACTGGGTATTTTTAGAATCTGTAGGGAGAAGTTAAGCGGCACAGGGTGGCTCTTCTGCCACTAATGACACCCTGAGCTTAAAGAGGCAGGATGCACACAGCGACTGCTGAAGCTTCGGGCGTCAGAAGGCCACACCTGACTTAGCAATCACACAGTTGTGGAAGCAGAGGTGGAAAAGGGAGAAAAAATTCTTCATAAACTTAGTAAATTAAGTACTGCAGAGCTCAGGTGTAAGCCACATAACTATGAGATTTTTAGGAGTTTTTAGTAGCTATGTATATTTCTTTGCCTTCCTTCCTTTTCCCTCCTTCTTTTCTTTTTTTTTTCCTTTCTTTTTACTCTTACACCCCTTTCCATCTGCTCCTAGAAGTGAACCAAGTGATCCAGACAGATGACCTTTCCTACACCAGTCAGACCAGGAATGGGTGGGACTGGGAGTCCAGCTAATGAGGCTGTTTCCTGGGCCTTTTCCTTGAAGCATCAGGAAAGAAGCACTTTTTATTACTAAGATCATTGACAGTGAGGATGCTGTACCCTTTGAGCTCTCAGGAGCCTCAAATCACTACCTGAAATGAGACCATCCAGGAAAGCCCAACAAAGAGATGGGAGGGAACGGGATGATCCTGAGGGTGTCTATGCCCTTGGCCTTGATCCACCACTGACTCCCTAGATACCCTCATGACCTTAACCAATAAAGCTCCCCTTTTTTCCCCCTTTGAGTTGGTGTTCTACCAAGAGTAGCCCAAAGAAGTATAAGGCAGAGTGATCTCCAAACGCAGATTTCTAAAAACACCAGAGGAATGTTAAAGTACAAGCCATAAGCCTATCCACTCACGCCCATCCTGATGCCCAAGGCCTCTTAACTGCCCTCATTTGCCCTCAGAAAGCAGGTGGGAAATTCCAAACTGATCCTACTTTGCACTTTTGGAAAATAAAGAGCAGCATTCATTTCCCACAGTTGTCACATGGCACGTTTTCATTTGTTGTCATTCCCAGAAGACCAAACTTCCCTAATGGTTTTCATGCCCCATCACAGAGTGTACGAGTAGTGACCTCTGATCACACAGTCCCCTCCACTGAGTGATACTGATGATGATGAACTTGCCGTAGCCTACGGCCCTGGGCAAAGCAATCAACAGCAGTTAGACGCTTCCTTACAGTTCAGTGCAGTTCAGTCGCTCAGTCGTGTCTGACTCTTTGCGACCCCATGAACTGCAGCACACCAGGCCTCCCTGTCCATCACCAACCCCCAGAGTTCACTCAAACTCATGTCCATTGAGTTGGTGATGCCACCCAACCATCTCATCCTCTGTCATCCCCTTTTCCTCCTGCCTTCAATCTTTCCCAGCATCAGGGTCTTTTCAAATGAGTTAGTTCTTCGCACCAGGTGGCCAAAGTATTAGAGTTTCAGCTTCAGCGTAAGTACTTCCAATGAATATTCATGACTGATTTCCTTTAGGATGAACTGGTTGGATCTCCTTGCTGTCCAAGGGACTCTCAAGAGTCTTCTCCAACACCACAGTTCAAAAGCATCAATTCTTCAGTGCTCAGCTTTCTTTATAGTCCAACGCTCACATCCATACATGACTACTGGAATGTTTACATATATATAATGTTTACGTACATGATCTGGTTAAATCTTCACAACAACTCTTTGAAGCAGATAACTATCACATACCCATTTTACAGGTGAAGATACTGAGGTTCAGAAAGATGGAACAACTGTGCAAGACAACACAGCAAGTAAGACGTGGAGTGAAGCTTCCAATTCAGCCCCGTGTACTTCCAAAGCCTGTGTTCGACCACTACATATTGAACCACCCATTGCTTGATGGACCTTTACTTGCTATGTATTCACGCTGTGTGTTCCATCCTGGTCTGTCAGCCTCTCTACATTTTCACTCCCACAGAGCTCTTGTTAAACTGATGTCTTCCTGATCTTTGTGTGTTTGATTCGCCAGCATTTCACTGTGATTCTTCAAGAGGGAGGAAGATAAATCACGATTTAGCTCATCTTTGGCAGAAGCCAAATCCAGTCCTCAAGATGAAAATTCTCCATATTTCCAAGAGAACAAATCCTAAGTTTAAAACTGTTTATCTAAAAAGTAGAAGATGATTTGGGTCATGCTTCAGATACTTATGGTATTACTATTTCTCAGCTCTCCAGGAATAAAAAGAACTTAAGTGCTTCTTTGGAACCTGATTCCAAAGTCTGGTTCTGTTTTCCTCACCCAAACACAACAAAAGTTAAAATCCAACAGACAACCATCTAAGGAAATTGTTAAACATATATGAAAAAATGTATATACAAAGATGCGCATGACCACGTGTTTTGCAACACTGATGTGTAAGAAGAAATGTCCAACAATAAGTGATTAAGTCAATGCAAGGTGAAGCC
>SJYW01057380.1:155050-180484 GCA_006410735.1 Raphicerus campestris | reverse complement strand
AAAAAAAAAAAAAAGAAAAGAAGGAGGGAAAAGGAAGGAAGGCAAAGAAATATACATAGCTACTAAAAACTCCTGAAAATCTCATAGTTATGTGGCTTACACCTGAGCTCTGCAGTACTTAATTTACTAAGTTTATGAAGAATTTTTTCTCCCTTTTCCACCTCTGCTTCCACAACTGTGTGATTGCTAAGTCAGGTGTGGCCTTCTGACGCCCGAAGCTTCAGCAGTCGCTGTGTGCATCCTGCCTCTTTAAGCTCAGGGTGTCATTAGTGGCAGAAGAGCCACCCTGTGCCGCTTAACTTCTCCCTACAGATTCTAAAAATACCCAGTGGCTCTCAAAACAAACAGCGAGGCCGCTGCAGGCGCCACCGCAGCCTAGCTCCCTAAATGCCTTAGCGCTGTCCTTGGAAAGACAGCCACTGGGTCCCTCAGCTCCGTTCTTCATTCTCTACTTTGGCTCAACTATACCACTGCTTAACACAGAGGAGGAAAAAGGGGTTATTGACAGAACAGCATTGACTGGAAGAAAGGGAAAGAGAAACAAACCCCCAACTAATTCACGCTGTCATTTTGCAGTTCTCTTGTAGACCTGAACTAAGATGTGTCAAGAGATCAGTCCCGGGAGCAGCAAAGATTAGCTGGGATTTAAAATAAAACTCTTTAACCCGAGGTCACCTAGAATAACTCTCCCGTGTGTGTCCATGAAGATACCCGAGGACCCTATTTGGAGAAGGTTAGTGCTCACAAACCATATGGGTCGCTACCTGGATGATTTTTTTCAAAGGAAAGCAAATCCCTCTTCGGTGAAATTTTTAGGTGGAGTTGCCTCATCCAGGGTATTGAGGTTTTCCTGTTTCAAGGAGGTGTCCCATTCTGTGGGGCTGAGGCGCTAAGAATATTGGCATCACATGTTTTGGGAAGGTGCCGGGTGTTGTTTGATCAAATCAACGAGCGCTGGGTTGTTTTTGGAACTTGGCCAAGGGATTAAATGATAAAAATCAGATGGGTTATGAAAATAATGTGAGTCATTACTGATCAGACCTTTTATAGATTTCCTGGAAGAATCCGATGTCTCTTAAAGATAATGAGCCTGAACCCAGCAGAAGCATAAGAGTAAGGGCTTTTGCTGTTTGTGCTTACACGGAATAATAGCTGTCATGAGTGATGCTCATGCAAAGGAGAGAAAAAAACCAAACACAGCTTTTCACCAACTCTGCGGATGTCCAGACTCCATCGAGCATTTGTTTTAGCTCTTGGGAATTGCCACGCGATTAATAGATTGCCCAGAAGTTGTTCTCAGAACAGCCTTTCAGTTGGCCTATTTATGGCAGAATGCTGGGATTTAAACTGAAAAGTTCAGCCTTGTAGGGTAAGCATGAGTAAGTTCGTTCTTGGGACAGAATGTACTTAGCATTGTTTCCATCCTTACGTGAATGAAGCAAGCGTGTGTACCTTGGACATATGCTTCTCATTGGAAAATGGGATCAAATGTCTCTTTCTGAACTGGTTCTCATCAGAAGTCCTTGGCATCTTCTCAAGGCTCAAGTAAAGACTCCTCAGCTCCCCGGTTGCTAGGTGGTCTCTCCCTAGGAAAGTGTCAGAGGCAGGGGCTTCTTGCTCTTTGTGGGTGGGAGTTTGCTCATTCAGGATGTCATGACTGCCTTCTTTAAAAAACCTGCATTGCTTATCTAACTGGAATTGCCTAAATGTGATGAAGGTGCATCTGGGCAGCCTAATAAGAATGTTAGTAATAACAATAGCAGCAGGAAGGACAGCTAACCAGTGTTGCTGCAGCACTTCCGTTACGCCAGACACGGGTCTGTGTGTCACAGATGTTAGTGCACTTGATCCACAACAACAGGGTTTCGGCTTACCCGTCTATCTTCTCCTTTCAGAGCTGCCGTTTGCCAGGATGCCTACACACACTTTACAAGATTGCCAGCTTCTAATGGCATCCATGCAGATTTGACTTTCAATAGCATTTAGTTGAAGAGAGCCACGTGTTCTGTGTTTGTTGGGACACACTTATCTTTCACATTCTTGTTGGTCTGTGAGCAGTAAGTTCAAAGCACACTATTTACCAATACAGTCCAGAGTTTCAGTTCCCGGAAAAGACTCATTTTGTTTCCTCTGCTCTTCTTGCTTCCAGCACTTTGGAAAAGTTCTCATTGTATGCTAAGTAGTTAAATTTCATGAGAAAGAAGAGCTGTGGACTTTTTAGAGTTGCTCATACAGACACCTATTGCTGATGCAAATAGGAAGCGTGAGTGTTTTCCNTCTTTGGAAAGGTTCTCATTGTATGCTAAGCAGTTAAATTTCATGAGAAAGAAGAGCTGTGGACTTTTTAGAGTTGCTCATACAGACACCTATTGCTGATGCAAATAGGAAGCGTGAGTGTTTTCCAAAGTGAAGATTTTTACAAACCAGTTCAGGTTTGTGACAATTTTAAACTGCTGCAGGTCAGTCATTAATATTTATTTCTGGCTTTTCCTCTGCCTTTGTAGGCAGTGTATGACACGGAGCTGCTCGCTGCTCGAAGATTGCTGAGTTCCCAGGAGGCAGGGTCCCCCGAGTGTCCTGTGTATCATCACCCAAACAACGTTTCAGAATAATCGGTCCCCAAAGTATTACAGTGCAAAGCCATCAGGCTCCTTCCACTGTGCCTGTGTGTTAGGATCTGAGGCTTCTGTCCTTTCCAAAATTCCATATTGCTTTACTTTGCAGAATGTGAAATCCTATACTGATAATTCACTTTTGAGGAAGGAGTGATATTACTGATTCTGTTTCCAAGTTTGAAACCAGTGGACTGGGCTTGCATTGAGGGGCACTAAGCTGGTGTGGTATAGCTTTATTCTGTCTGAAACCAGTAAAAAAAACCTTCCAAATGCCAGGCTGGTCCCATCTGCCATGTGCACGTGTTTTCATTTAGGAATGCCTATTTTGTGAAATGGACTGTGAATCTGAGTTTCTTAAAAAACACACACACACACTGGAATGCAGGAGAGGGGTGTTTGCAATTATCGAGATGGTTTAAGTCATGGAGATGTCTAAAATAAGGGATGTAGGCCCCAAAGAAAAGAAAGCAAGCAAAACAGACAAGCTACTCTAATTTTTTAGGGTCTAAGTAATCTGGATTTGATCACTGTGACAGGCGAAATTAAGGACAATGGCAGAATCTGCATGAATTTGCTTATGTAGATCTGTCTTTTAGGGTTACTTTGCAGGGACTTGAGAAGAGATTTTTTTTTTTCTTCTTACCTACTTGATTTTTCACCTTATGAGTCTTCCTTGGAAATGGAATGAATGAAGAGAGCATGATGGGCCTTGGCTATCAGGAAGATTCAAGCTTGAAAAATTCCAGTGTGCCCGCTTAGCTGTCTGGCAAGCTTTCTGAGCCACAGTTACCTCCTTTGAATATGGAGTTGATAATCACTCCTCTTTGGTGATGATCAAATGGAATGATGGATATAGAGCATCTGGTACATAGTGTGTGTTCTGTGACATTTGTCTGGTTCACTTTGCATCTTACTCTTGGAGTTGAGGATGAACCAGAGGATGATTTGTTAGAGAGAGCCAGTCCAATTTTGGCTGAAATAAGAGAGTCAACAAAGAAAAGGAAAACTANACTTTGCAGGGACTTGAGAAGAGATTTTTTTTTTTCTTCTTACCTACTTGATTTTTCACCTTATGAGTCTTCCTTGGAAATGGAATGAATGAAGAGAGCATGATGGGCCTTGGCTATCAGGAAGATTCAAGCTTGAAAAATTCCAGTGTGCCCGCTTAGCTGTCTGGCAAGCTTTCTGAGCCACAGTTACCTCCTTTGAATATGGAGTTGATAATCACTCCTCTTTGGTGATGATCAAATGGAATGATGGATATAGAGCATCTGGTACATGGTGTGTGTTCTGTGATATTTGTCTGGTTCACTTTGCATCTTACTCTTGGAGTTGAGGACAAACCAGAGGATGATTTGTTAGAGAGAGCCAGTCCAATTTTGGCTGAAATAAGAGAGTCAACAAAGAAAAGGATAACTACAGTCTCTCATGGTAACATGCTTTTCATGCTATATCCCAGCTCTACTGCTGACTTGCTGTGTGACCTTTAGAAATTGTTTAACCTCTCTGATCTTCAATTCCCTGGCCAGTGACGTGGGAGTTATAATCACAGTTCCTTCCTCCTAGGGCTGTGGAGGGGATTAAATGGGCGAATGCAGGCAGAGTGTTGACCTCCGGGCCCTGTACCTAGTTATAGGGAGCTGTGGCTCTGTCCTTTGCCTCTCTGGCTGCCAGCCATGTTGACCCTCATGAAGACGTGGGTCTCCCTGGCCTGCCCATTCCTCCTAGTGTGTGTCAAACCGGCTGCACTTCGGGACGCTCACCCATGCCTATGAAGTGGTACTTCACCTCCAGGGAAATCCAAGCTTTTCCAGGGCGGTGGTCAACAACCTGTGGGTACCGAGTAGATCTATTGAGTAGTGATGCTGAGAATGTGAATCAGAGAGGGAAAGATGAGAGAGAGACACACCTCAAAGCACGTGTAAGTGATCTGTTCTTTTTTCTCTTCCAGGTCTATTGAGATATAGCTAATGTGCAGCCCTGTGTCCGTTTAATGTGTATGGCGTGATGATTTGAGTGACATACATCATGAAATGATGATCACAGTAAATGTTGTGAACATCCATTATCTTGCATGAATGTAAAATAAAATAAATAGAAGAAATATTTCCATGTTGAGAACTCTTAGGATGTGTTCTCTTACTAACTTCCATATATAACATACAATAAATAGTGTTAATTATATTCATCGTTTGTATGTTGCCTCTCTAGTGCTTATTTATTTTCTAACTGGAAATGTGTGCCTTTTGACTGCCTTCATCCAATTCTCCTGCCCTCAATCCTCATTTCTCATCTCTTTTTCCTATGAATTTTTTTTTTGCAGTATGATTGACCTACAACACTATACCTTAGTGATTCAACATTTCTATACATTTAAAACTGAAGTGATGTGTTTTTCTAAAGAAGATCCAGGTTTCTAAACTTAATCATTGCCAGCTCTTGTTGTTCACAATTTTAAACAGATTTAATGTCAAGTCAAAATGAGTACTTATTTACATATTTAGGAGGAAATGTAGTCTGATTACAATGACAAAGATTAACACATTCATTTATAAACCGAGAATGTCACTGGCTTTGATCCTTTTGTCATTTGTATATTTGTTTTTCTCAGCACCAAATTCTGTAAAAATTTTAGATAATTTTAGACTTAAAGAAGAATGGTAAAAATAATACAGAGAGAGTTCCCGTATGCCTGTCACTCTGCTTCCTGTAATGGTAACAGTTTACATAACCACAGGACACTGATTAAAATGAAGAAATCAGCCTTGCTCCAATACTATTAGGACTTGCTTGGATTTCCCCCGTTTTTCCAGGAAGGTCCTTTCTGTTCTAGGATCCAATCCAGAATCCCATGTTGCATTCAGCTGTCCTGTCCCCTCCCACTAGTGACAGTTCCTCAGTCTTTCCTCGTCTTTTATGACCTTGCCACTTTTGAAGAGGTCTGATCAGTTATTTTGTAGAACACCTCTCAAGTTGGAATTGCCTAATAATTTCTCCATGTCTAGGTTTTTAGTTGACTGTTCTATGTATACTTGACTACTCGGGCTGAGAAACCATTCACAGATAAATGTTTCAAGGTGTGATAAATTATCTAGTTGCTTCTGAGAATAGCTGATTAGGTATTATAAATCCTAGAGGTTAAGAGTATGAACTGTGGAGCCAGAGAGCCTGGGGTTTGTTCCTGGCTCTGTCACTTACCTGCTGTGTGACCTCATGAATGTTACTTGACCTCTCTGTGCCGTCATCTACAAGATGAGGATAATATTGGGACTTCTTTGGGTTGTGGTGAAGACTCAGTTACAGCACTCAGTGCATCAAACTGGTACCTTGCATGTAGTCATCACTCAGTATGTCTTAGCTGTTACCATCACTTTCCTCTGCAACCGNTTGTTCCTGGCTCTGTCACTTACCTGCTGTGTGACCTCATGAATGTTACTTGACCTCTCTGTGCCGTCATCTACAAGATGAGGATAGTATTGGGACTTCTTTGGGTTGTGGTGAAGACTCAGTTACAGCACTCAGTGCATCAAACGGTACCTTGCATGTACTCATCACTCAGTATGTCTTAGCTGTTACCATCACTTTCCTCTGCAACCCGGCCCCATGGAAGTTCAGGACTAACGATTTCCTGTTGTCACTTTTTAGGTCTGCAAAGTCAGATGTAGTTCTTGCCAGAGTGATGGCTTGGCAGCAGAGCCCCAGCGTTTTTGGATATAGGCCACATGTCCCATCTAGAAAACTCACTTCAACAGGAGGATTGAATCTCGGCTGCCAGAACCATGTAGCAGTTCAGTCTGCAGTGTGTCCTGGCTGTGCTCAGCTCTTAGAGCGCGCTTGTCTCATCTCCCACCCTCAGCCCCTGCCGACAGCCCTGGGATCTGTTCAGAGCTCTCTCCCAGAGTCCTTCCTCTGTTCTGCCTTCTCCCGGGCCTCTCACCTTGGTGCTCTCTCTTCACCTTCTTCCTCTGACTTCATGTGAGGCAGCAAAGCATAATGGTTACACACACTGCTTTCATAGCAACACTGGCTGGCTTTACTTCCCCGGCCCATCACTTCAACCTTGCTTAGATCTCTGCGCTTCAGTTTCTTTGTCTCTGAAAAGGGCAAATGATAGTAACAATTATTATAATGAAATTGACTTTATTATTTGTGATGCACCATTTTGCATGTTACCTATATTATTACAACTGTATGACAGAGCTAGTAGCATGCTCCCATTTTACAGAGGAGGAAACTGAGAAACAGAGAATTTAACTAACTTGCCCTCGATCATAGAGCTAAGAGATGGAGGCGTCTAGATTCAAACCCCACCTGGTCTCGAGGTTCACATTTCTGTTCACCCCATGCTCTTCACCACATGGAGTCTTGGGGTGGGGGATGTTTTGTAAATAATTTACAAGGGGTTAAATAATTCTCAGGGGGTTAGATAATTTACATAGAGCACTTATCAATGTGCCTGGCTTGGGGTTAATGTTCAGTCAGTTTTAACTATCATTAATCCCATGATCTGACTTCTGTTTCCTCTGGCTCGTGGTTTATATGATTCTGGGTTGCAGATCCTAGGGTTTATCAGTCATTGACCTGGCACCCTGCACCGTGAGCAGTGGACACCTCGCCCAGTTCCCAGACCAGTGTACCCCACCCCCCGCCCATGCTGCATTAGGTGTGCAAGCCCCCACCCAGCAGATGCACCCACGCATGGCCCTTCGCCTGATGCAGTCAAGCCTGCACTCCTCTGCCTGTTTCTAATCGGCTCACTTTCTAGTGCCTTTACTCCTCTTCCCTCTAGTTTCACCTTGCACCTCCGACCTTTGGTTCCGCTTCCCTGGGCCAGTTTCTACCTCCTTCCCCTCACTCACAGCTGGCCTCATGCCTGCTCTGGACCAGCTGCTTCCTGTCCCCGGGCTCAGCCCCGGGAGCCTGTCGTGTGGGACAGTCTGAGACAGATCCTCGTGACCGGTGTCCCTGCTGGGTTTGCCCAAGTCATGAAGGAACTCTACCCTGTGGCGGAAACACCAGCNACTTCCATTTCCTTCTTCCCTTCAGTCTTTCAAACTCACAGTACTCAGGGTATTATGAGATTTAATGGACCTATTTCTGGTCCAGAAGCAAGAGCAGAGAGCAAGGACTAAAACCCAGGTCTCTCTGCTCAGTTGGACTGTGGACTTCTGGCTAATGAGGGGGCTTAGCCAAATGTTCTGGAACATTCTGAGTCCATGGTGACAACAACAAGAAACACCTTATTATCCTTATCGTGACACAGAAGCTGATTCAGCGTTCGTTGCCAAGGAAATTTCGCATGCCCTGACCGCTCTCTCTTTTGAAGAGGGTTGAACAAAAATAAGATCTGAGTTTGGCTAAGGAAACACAGCCCAAACTTGAAGTGCTACCCTGGGTGAGTCATCCAGAGGATATTAAGCTCACAGCAACTCCACACTGAGTTAAGTTGAGCCTGCTGAAATAGATGTTTGGGGTCCACTGTTTGTAGGGTAATAAAAGGCAATGCCCCTTCCTCTCCCTCAGGGAGATAATGTGAGTTACCTAATCTTAAGAGATCTAAATAAAGGCAGTCTTACCCTAAGCAGCGGCAGCTTAGCCTCCTACTCAGCTCCACCGGGCTGTGAAACACAGGAGATGAGAAGAGAGGCCATTCAGAGCCTGCTGGATAGGAAGGAGGGACACCAGCCCTGCGGAGCCTGCCCATGGCTGGGCCACCAGCTGAGAGACTCCACTTGTGAATTTATTTGGATCAGCCTGCAGTTATTTGCAAAACAAATTTTCAGCTGCATCTCTCCTTCCAGCCTGGAAGAAGCAATCCCATCCATGCAGACGTTGAGCATGGCGATTCTACTCCCCTGCTCCCTGACCTCCCGTGCTTCCCATGTGGACCCCCTCTATCCTTAAGGAAGTCGAGACCTGTCCAACAGACTCAGCTCCCCACAGACATCTCCTAGGTCACATAGGAGAGGAAAGCAAGAACTCTGAATGACTTGGTCTCGACACCTTAACTTTGACCTGCCTGGATAATAAAGACAAATGGGATGATTCTCTCTGTTTGGTTGTTAGGTAGATGTCACCTTCTTAGACTTGGGGCACAAAGTCCAGATGACCACAGCTGGAAGCAGGAAAGTGGCCCGCACTGGGTCTCAAGACAAGAAGGTGAAGAATGGGAGACGCAGCGCTGGCACTCAGCACCTGCATGTAGACGACGCCCTGCAGTTGGAAGCAGCTTGTTCTATCATCTATTCCTAGGCAGCGCAGAAAGGACACTTAGTTCTTGCCATCTGCAGCACGAAGACAGCTCAGGCTGGCAGCTGTCACGAGTAAGACCAAAGCATTAGAGGGTTGGAAACTTCAGCCCCTCCTCCCACCCGGACCCTGGGGGAGGAGAAAAGAGCTGGAGATTGAGTTAATAACCAATGGCCAGTGATGTCATCAATCATGCCAACACCATGAAACTCCCATAGAAATCTCTAAAGGAAGCTTCTAGAGCTTCCATGTTGTAAACACTGGTCCCCAGAGAGGGGACCAGACCCCCTTTTCCATACCTTGCCTATCACCTCTTCCATTGGCTGTTCTTGAATTGTATCCTTTACAAGAAACTTGGACACATAGGGGGCTTCCCTGGTAGCACAGCTGGTAAAGAATCCGCCTGCAATGCAGGAGACCCCAGCTCAATTCCTGGGCGGGGAAGATCCCCTGGAGAAGGGAAAGGCTACCCACTCCAGTATTCTGACCTGGAGAATTCCATGGACTGAATAGTCCATGGGGTCACAAAGAGGCAGACACGACTGAGCGACTTTCACTTTCTGGAAACGTAACTAAAGTGTTTCCTTGAGTTCTGTGGGTCATTCTAGCACATTAGCAAATCTGTTGAGAGGGTTATGGGAACCCCCTGAATGTCCAGCCTGTCAATCAAAATACAACCTGGGCTTTCAACCAGCATCTGCAGTGGGGCATCCTTGTGGAACTGAGCCCTTAACTGATGGGATCTGATGCGAACTCCCAGGTAGATGGTGTAAGAACTGAACTGAACGGTAGGACACCCAGCTGGCATCGGACAGTATGGTAGAAAACGCACCACATGTTTTGGGTCAGGTGTGTTATGAGTAAAAATAGTTCGAGAGTTAAAAGCACAGAAAGAGAAAAACCTTCAAACAAACCATCACTAGTGCAAATACCACCATAAGATCAAAGAAATCTAGGACCAACTTTCTAATCTTATCACCTACGGTTCTCAAGAAAGAATTAGCAAACACACACCCGTGCGTATGAGTGCTGGCAACCTAACTTGCAAAGCAGAGAAACTGACAGATAACCCACCTAAGTTCAGCAGGCTTAAAGCAACACAGTAAAAACAATCATCATTACAGGTGGCCTCTGTCCCAGGCTCACATTCTGCCTTAATCCTTTCCAAACCTATCTGGTGGGTGATACTGTCCCTATTTAACAGATAAATAAACTGAGTCTCAGAGAGGCTAGTTAACTTCCCTGGAGTTTTACTGTCAGGAAGCCAGGCAACAGAAAATCCTTCCAACCACTATAACACAGGTCCCAGAAGCTGTTTTATGCCAAGTATCTCACTATGAAACAGTCTAGGGCACTGCAAGAGATCAGATATTCTCAAGGTTATATCCTCTTCATGGTCACTGTCACCATGAACAGGAGTATTCCATATAGGCTTGTTTCTGTGTGGCTTCCCTGCTAGACTGGCCATGTGATTTGCAGGACTTAGTGCAAAAATTAAAACCCCAGGACTCTGTTATTAAGAATTTCAAGAATGTGACTATAGAGCATTAAACCAAGGACAGGTCCCATCTGAGCCCTGTGTAGCTGCCCATCCCATACCCAGGAAGTCAGCTCTGCTTCCCGATGTTTCTATGTGTATAATCAATAAATTCAAATAATCTAAGATTCTCTTGAAGGAGGACTCAGAAATTCTTACAGTAAAGCTCACCCCACAGTGATCTTTTTGACTGCATTCCTGTATATATTCTGTAAATACCCTATGATTCTATGACATGAGAAACTCAAAAGTTAATTTTAAATGCCCCCTTGACCAGATGCTAAACTCACAGCTGCGCAGAAGCCTGGTTTTCCTGCTGCTTGAAAATTTGGGAGGACCTCCATCTTGCTGACTGGCCTGGACAGCTTAGCTCAAAGGTGGAGAGCAACATCCTCTTTCGACCAGCATATGGACACATGGCTAAGGCCTTCCTCCTTCCTCTATGGTCTCTTCCTAAGGGAGTGAGCCCAGCAACCAAAACACAGCGCTTTCACACCTGTTTGAATTCAATTTCCTGCTTCCAACTGGGTTGGAACACAAGGTGGACTTCTGGGGTGGCTGGTTAGTCATTTGGAAGAGAGGAATATCCGCTTTCATGCTTCTACTCTCGCCCTGTTTATTCTGGGGCCTTTCCAGTCCTTTCGAAATGTACTTCTCAATCCCTCATCTTTTTCCTCTCTCATTAAAAGCCTTCTCTTCCTCCCCATGATTGCCCCATCACTTTTAAAAAGTCTGCCAGGATCCCAGACCAACCCAGACTGGACCTACCCAGGCTCTGGAATCAGCAAATCTCGCTCGAAGCCCCCCGGTGACGCTCAGGGAGAAGCCAGGAGGACTAGGACGATGACCCAGGGCCAGGCTGGCAATGGCGACCGCTGTCAACTTGTTCTCAACCTCAGTCCTGTTGTCCCCGGTATAGCCTTGTGCTCCAGAGCTCTGGTCCCCAGGTATTTTAACAACTCCAGGTCACTTGGAATATAAACAGTCAAAGCGGCAGGGCTTCCCTTCTCAAAACCCGTGGTAACAGCTGGTGCTGGCCTGGGGAGGGAAGTGCCCTCTGGCTCCTGATTCAGGGCAGCAGGAAAACCACCCTTGCCCTACAACTGGCCTGCAGGAGGCCCCGCAGCGGCCCCTTCCGGACAAACTGGGTAGATTCTCCTGTGTGCTGAACCATTCCTTATACGCAGGGATTATGTGTGGAGATCTGCAGCTTACTATCCTGGAAACCCACTGAGAGTCTTCGGAGGGAAAGCAAAAGCAAAGAAAGTAAAAACATGACCCGTGGGTGCTCCAGCCAACAACGACTTCTATGTCAGAGAAGACACAGCATCTCTACTTTGATTCTACTTTCAACTCAGAAACAGCAGTTGGACTGCCCCAGCTCTGAATCTAGGAAGGATCTAGCATTAAAGGATGATGAGGGTGGTTCCAGCTGAAAACTTTCTCATAAGGCTCAGGAAGGGGTTCCATAAACGGGCCCTTCATCTCATCACAGAATTCTCCCTGAGGATGGAGAAAAAAGCATCCCGAGTGAGCAGAGGTTTTATTTTCTTATCCCACCAGGACACAAAAAACAGCTCTCAACATGTCCATCCCAGGCCTAGAAAACTCAAGCAAAGAACTTCAAGAAATATAGGAATAGCACACATTTTTCTTTACATTACTGTTAGGGGAAGCACATTGAAATGGCCCACGGCGGCCAGGCACCATAGTAACCATTTGCAGGAGTTGTTTTACGACAGGAGGTCCTGATAAGGAACACGGAACTAATAGCCTCCACCAACCGGAAGAGTTTGGGAAAGGTCAAAAGGAGACACCACATGTCCGACCACCTCCCAGAATCCTTCTCTCTGGCATCCATCTTGGCCTTCTTTAGAAGGCACGCACCACCAGGAAGGACTCTGAGTCAGAATGATTGGCTAATAGAAACCAATACCATCACTATAAAATCTGAGGCTGCAAGCCATGTGACAGAGCTGTTCTCCTGGGTTCCCTTATGCTGCTCCTCTCCACCCGGTGCCCTTTCCCAGTAAAATCTCTTGCTTTGTCAACAGATGTGTCTCCTCAGACAATTCATTTCCAAGTGTTAGACAAGAGCCTAGTTTCAGGCCCTGGAAGGGGTCCCCCGTTCTTCAGCTTTACCATAAAACATATACCAACAGCAAGATGTATTTATTTTTAGACCCAGGGTTTTTTCTTTTCCAACCACAATAGGAAGTCAAAGAAGAGAATGCTAATGGGAATGATGAAATACATTCGGAATCTCTTTAAAAGTTAAAAAGCATCAATATTAACAACGAAGTTGTCAGCTACGGGGACCTTTTTCTAGACCAGTTTCACAAGCAGTCGTACTGTTGAGCTCTGGATTTATTCTCTGATGTAATTTACACATCATTTTTTACTAAAATCCTTCTTTGAATATCAAATGAACACTAACTTCTCCTTGTTTTCCTTCGGAAGGAAAGAGGAAAAGGAACAGAAAGACATCACTGAGAGAAAGCCGGAAGTCTTGGAAGAGAAGGGGAAGTGGACTCAAAAACTCTTATCTGATTCCATTTTATTGCATTTTAAAATAACAGCAGCTACAGGAGTTTGTAATCTTTCCCAGACAACATCATGGGAACATAATTGACTATGACAAATACATTTTTGGCTTCACAAGATGAGCTGCTCCCTAATTATTCTTATAACCTACTTGAACCTTGTCAACCTTTGCAGTGAAAAGGCTGGTTATTTATTGACTGCTAGGCAGAGAAGTTCAACTGATCACCAGGACCTAAAAAGGAGGACTTGTCCTAACAAGCAAAAGAGCAGGGTTTGTTGGTTTTTTTTTCAACTCTGGTGCTATTCCTCCCTTAAAACCATCCTCTCTATGCCCTTGCATGTCTCCTTCCCAAGTCAGACAATTCAGTTACACCAACATGCACTGTGATAGTAAGTTGGGGCACAAAGAAATGAACGTAGTCCTCATCCTCAGAGAGATTTCAGGATTCTGATCTCAGACAGACAAGAAAACACTTGGCACACTCCTGTAATAAGGAACCGCTGTAGTGAATGTGATGGGGACAAAGTTCCTGGAAAAAGCCCAGCCCAAATGTCATCTCTCTAAAGAAGGCTGCCCGACATCCCCAGGCTGAGGTGGGTGAGTATTCAATTAATAAATGTGTATTGAGTGCAGAGCGTTGTGATGAACCAACCATCAGAGTGCTTACATTCTGGTGATGGAGGTAGACAGAGATAAGAAGATAAAATTGTAACTGATACCATGAAGAAGGGGGATAAGGAGAAATGATGTAGGGCTAAGAAAGGGGGACCTATTTTCAGCGTTGCTCCAGCTAAGAACTAAAGGATGTTTCCATGTAAGAGGGTGACGGCCAGCTGGAGAATGGTGTTAGGTGCAGGGTAGGAAGTGGTCCAGACAAAGGGAACGGGCCCTAAGGTGGGCAAGACTGGGGGGTGTTTGCGGAAATGAAAGTTAGGAGGTTGGGAAGCTTCCACTGGAGAGGTGACTTGCCTGGGCTAGTGTGAAGCATGACCACAGAGAGAAAAGGCCAGACTTAGGTACGTTTTGGAGATAGAACTGAGAAAGTTTGTAGGCTGGGACTGACGGAAGAGAAAAACACAGGGCCAATACTTACCTTTCTAGCTTTGACTCTCTAGAGAAACTTGGGAAGGAGTAGGGGTGAGTCTGCAGGGGAAATAACCAACATTTCCACTGTGCCATGATCATTTTGAGATGCCTGTGCATTGCCCAAATGGAGATGTCCATTAGGGTGAAGGATATAGGAAACTGGAGCTTGAAGGAAAGGTCTGGGATAGAAACATACACTTGGGAGTTATCAGCATACATGTGGGATGCAAGAGCCCAAGGAGGGATCCAAAGAGAGTGCCGAGCCAAGAGAATGGGGATCAAGAATGAGTCCAAGGAAGTTTTAGGAGCTACACAAGAGCACAAATGAAGGGTTATGAACAAAAATAGAAGAGATACAGCTAGTGAGACTTAGAAAGGGTATGGACAGTGAAACAAAAAAGTAAATACCAACCACTACTCAAACAGACCCAACTCCAGCCAGCTGCCCCCCCGTCACTCAAAGGGCCACGAGGGTTGGCTGCATGGGCCTAGCGGTTTAGGCACATGAGCTTTCCCACGCCCTCTGCTCTGAGCTCTCCTTCCCTGCATCGTGGGTTGAAGCAGGAAGACTGCAGGAAGCTCTGACCAAGTACTCTGAGCACTGCCCTGTCTTCTCCTGCAGGAACCTCCAGAGCAAGTGGTGAATCACCCTCTGGTTCTACTCCTTTTCTTCATCAGCTTCTTCCACAAAGGGTACTCAAGATCTCAGCATCACTTAGACAACCTTTTGAGCACGCTTACCTCACACTTATACTGAAACTAAAGCAAGTAAACCAAAATGTAACCCTGCTCTCGCATCCCCACCTTGATGCCCACTCTTTAAAAAAAATCACATTCACTTTCTCTCCAGCCATTCCCAACTCACAATCACATGCCAACAGTGGCCCTTATATTGCTGACTCTAGCTCTGCTCAGCAACCGCCTTGAAAATGATCCCTTTTCAGGACTTACATTATTTAATGTCCCTGTAGCATGAAGCAGCGTCAGCCACTACAAGACCCTTAATTCTCTCCTGATTCCCCTCCTTACTTNGTAACTAAAGTGTTTCCTTGAGTTCTGTGGGTCATTCTAGCACATTAGCAAATCTGTTGAGAGGGTTATGGGAACCCCCTGAATGTCCAGCCTGTCAATCAAAATACAACCTGGGCTTTCAACCAGCATCTGCAGTGGGGCATCCTTGTGGAACTGAGCGCTTAACTGATGGGATCTGATGCGAACTCCCAGGTAGATGGTGTAAGAACTGAACTGAACGGTAGGACACCCAGCTGGCATCGGACAGTATGGTAGAAAACGCACCACATGTTTTGGGTCAGGTGTGTTATGAGTAAAAATAGTTCGAGAGTTAAAAGCACAGAAAGAGAAAAACCTTCAAACAAACCATCACTAGTGCAAATACCACCATAAGATCAAAGAAATCTAGGACCAACTTTCTAATCTTATCACCTACGGTTCTCAAGAAAGAATTAGCAAACACACACCCGTGCGTATGAGTGCTGGCAACCTAACTTGCAAAGCAGAGAAACTGACAGATAACCCACCTAAGTTCAGCAGGCTTAAAGCAACACAGTAAAAACAATCATCATTACAGGTGGCCTCTGTCCCAGGCTCACATTCTGCCTTAATCCTTTCCAAACCTATCTGGTGGGTGATACTGTCCCTATTTAACAGATAAATAAACTGAGTCTCAGAGAGGCTAGTTAACTTCCCTGGAGTTTTACTGTCAGGAAGCCATGCAACAGAAAATCCTTCCAACCACTATAACACAGGTCCCAGAAGCTGTTTTATGCCAAGTATCTCACTATGAAACAGTCTAGGGCACTGCAAGAGATCAGATATTCTCAAGGTTATATCCTCTTCATGGTCACTGTCACCATGAACAGCAGTATTCCATATAGGCTTGTTTCTGTGTGGCTTCCCTGCTAGACTGGCCATGTGATTTGCAGGGCTTAGTGCAAAAATTAAAACCCCAGGACTCTGTTATTAAGAATTTCATGAATGTGACTATAGAGCATTAAACCAAGGACAGGTCCCATCTGAGCCCTGTGTAGCTGCCCATCCCATACCCAGGAAGTCAGCTCTGCTTCCCGATGTTTCTATGTGTATAATCAATAAATTCAAATAATCTAAGATTCTCTTGAAGGAGGACTCAGAAATTCTTACAGTAAAGCTCACCCCACAGTGATCTTTTTGACTGCATTCCTGTATATATTCTGTAAATACCCTATGATTCTATGACATGAGAAACTCAAAAGTTAATTTTAAATGCCCCCTTGACCAGATGCTAAACTCACAGCTGCGCAGAAGCCTGGTTTTCCTGCTGCTTGAAAATTTGGGAGGACCTCCATCTTGCTGACTGGCCTGGACAGCTTAGCTCAAAGGTGGAGAGCAACATCCTCTTTCGACCAGCATATGGACACATGGCTAAGGCCTTCCTCCTTCCTCTATGGTCTCTTCCTAAGGGAGTGAGCCCAGCAACCAAAACACAGCGCTTTCACACCTGTTTGAATTCAATTTCCTGCTTCCAACTGGGTTGGAACACAAGGTGGACTTCTGGGGTGGCTGGTTAGTCATTTGGAAGAGAGGAATATCCGCTTTCATGCTTCTACTCTCGCCCTGTTTATTCTGGGGCCTTTCCAGTCCTTTCGAAATGTACTTCTCAATCCCTCATCTTTTTCCTCTCTCATTAAAAGCCTTCTCTTCCTCCCCATGATTGCCCCATCACTTTTAAAAAGTCTGCCAGGATCCCAGACCAACCCAGACTGGACCTACCCAGGCTCTGGAATCAGCAAATCTCGCNTTAAAAGCCTTCTCTTCCTCCCCATGATTGCCCCATCACTTTTAAAAAGTCTGCCAGGATCCCAGACCAACCCAGACTGGACCTACCCAGGCTCTGGAATCAGCAAATCTCGCTCGAAGCCCCCCGGTGACGCTCAGGGAGAAGCCAGGAGGACTAGGACGATGACCCAGGGCCAGGCTGGCAATGGCGACCGCTGTCAACTTGTTCTCAACCTCAGTCCTGTTGTCCCCGGTATAGCCTTGTGCTCCAGAGCTCTGGTCCCCAGGTATTTTAACAACTCCAGGTCACTTGGAATATAAACAGTCAAAGCGGCAGGGCTTCCCTTCTCAAAACCCGTGGTAACAGCTGGTGCTGGCCTGGGGAGGGAAGTGCCCTCTGGCTCCTGATTCAGGGCAGCAGGAAAACCACCCTTGCCCTACAACTGGCCTGCAGGAGGCCCCGCAGCGGCCCCTTCCGGACAAACTGGGTAGATTCTCCTGTGTGCTGAACCATTCCTTATACGCAGGGATTATGTGTGGAGATCTGCAGCTTACTATCCTGGAAACCCACTGAGAGTCTTCGGAGGGAAAGCAAAAGCAAAGAAAGTAAAAACATGACCCGTGGGTGCTCCAGCCAACAACGACTTCTATGTCAGAGAAGACACAGCATCTCTACTTTGATTCTACTTTCAACTCAGAAACAGCAGTTGGACTGCCCCAGCTCTGAATCTAGGAAGGATCTAGCATTAAAGGATGATGAGGGTGGTTCCAGCTGAAAACTTTCTCATAAGGCTCAGGAAGGGGTTCCATAAACGGGCCCTTCATCTCATCACAGAATTCTCCCTGAGGATGGAGAAAAAAGCATCCCGAGTGAGCAGAGGTTTTATTTTCTTATCCCACNAAAATGTGAATACTATGGAACACAGCAGAAGTAGATGACAGAAAAACAAGTACCCAATTACAGTGTAAAAGCAAAATATCTCTATTTCCCCATCTGTAAAATGAGCATAATGTTTCATAAGTTTTTCAAGGACTTAATGAAATCATATACATGTAGTCATATAGACTTGGAATTCCAAGTTCAAGCAAACGGTCCTATTTGTATTTGTTTATGGTGATATCCGTAAACAGGGCTTCCCAAGTGGTGCTAGTGGTAAGCTAATGCAAAAGATGCAAAAGACAAGGGTTTGCTCCTTGTGTTGGGAAAACCCCTTGCAGGAGGAAATGGCAACCCACTCCAGTATTCTTGCTTGGAAAATTCCATGGGCAGAAGAGCCTGGAGGGCTACAGGCCAAGGGGTCACAAAAGAGCCGGACACGACTGAGCACACACACATATGAGAATCATCTCACAAACACCAAAAATATATATATATTTGGTGGAGACAGGTTTTAATCAAAAGAGAATGGGATCCTGTGGGAACTGAGATTCCCTAAGGACCAAAGGGAGTCAAACTGCCAGTCCGGACAAAGAGCTGACATTTACTGCCACCTACTGGACAATCAGCAAACTGTGCCACTCTTAAAAATGCACAGAGATACATTCTCTGAGGGTCTTCCCAGGTGCCTCAATGGTAAAGAATCCTCCTGCCAATGCAGCGAGACACGGGTTTGATCCCTGGAACAGGAAGATCCCCTGGAGGAGGGCATGGCAACCCACTCTAGTATTTTTGCCTGGAGAATCCCATGGACAGAGGAGCACGTCAGGCTGCATCCCACAGGGTCGCAAAGAGTTGGATACGACCAATTGACTGAACATACACACTCTCTGAATGATTCTTCCTCAGTTTAAAAGGCATCCCCAGTCATCACTGTCTGCATATGTTGGAAAAAAAAAAAAAAAGAAAGAAACAAAACAAGGACATCAGCCACACTCCTAAAGAGATAAGAAAAGTAGCTGTGTTAGGAAATGGGTAAGTGAAGTCACAGCCCTAACCAGCCACGCTTGAAAAATCACATAAGAAAGAATAAATTCCAGGGCATGCTAAATGCTCCACTACATTTGCCACTAAGAAGTGTATTCTCAAGGCTCGATATTCCAAAGGATTGAACCCATGTGGTCGTACACTGGGCTGTCTCAAAGCTCTGCATCTGATAAGACCATGCTATTGGTGTCCAGAAAACCAGTAATTACAAAGGAGCTCTTCATTAAGAACATAGTTAATGGAAACAAGAAGAAGGGAGTGTTTTGAAAGGATTAACAAGAAAAGTAGCCACAACTGCTAGACAGCGTCATACCCTGAGAAGAGGGACTCCAAGCTCTCGTTCTCTCAGGGGCTGCCTTAGAGAAGTAAGGGGTCAAGCAAAAAACACGAGCAACTGGTCTCAGAAAAGACTCTGTCCAACCTGGAGAGCACATGGCCTGTCTTGGGGGACAGCCATTCTTCATCCCCAGCTGGATCTTCCCACCCTCCACCCCTGTGGGACCACGCAGTATAGCCTAGTGGTTTCAGTCTNTCTGTCCAACCTGGAGAGCACATGGCCTGTCTTGGGGGACAGCCACTCTTCATCCCCAGCTGGATCTTCCCACCCTCCACCCCTGTGGGACCACGCAGTATAGCCTAGTGGTTACAGTCTGGGTTCTAGAGCCAGGCTGTCCGGGTTTAAAACCTGGCTTTGCCACTCACTTGCTGTAAAACCAACAGCAAGCTGCTTAATCTTTCTATGACTCAGTTTTCACACCTGCGAAATGGGGATAGTAATAGTCCTTTTCAATCACATTGTTGTGGGCATTAAATCAATTAATACATGCAAAGTGCTTAAACAACTGTAGGGCTGTTAAGCATTTCAATAAGTGGTACCAAGACAAAAGGGCTGGTCCTTTATTATTATATTTCCCAACATTTGGGAGAAACCAGAATCAACATTTTTTTTTTTAGGTGAAACATCATTAAGTCTAAGCAAACTATTTAAAGGTTTTCAGAATCCTGTGTGACCCAAAACACATATGTCTGTGGGCCACCTACGGTCCAAGGGCATCCGACACCATGAATCTGCTGCTATGGGAAGAGTGGAGCTTGGGAGGCAGACAGACCTCCACCCCACTTCCTCCTTGGCCACCCTCTCTGGGATCCTTCAAGCACAGAGGCTGGGAAGCTGGGGTGGCAGGGCATGTGATGGGAAGTTCCATGCTAGATTACAAAGACTGAGTGACAGATGGCACTCCTGACGAAATGTAACAGAAGAAAGTCCTCTTGGTTTAAATGAAGCCTCTAATATACAGGGTTTGGAAGTGGGGTGCGGGTGGGGGTTGTCCCTCTCCTTGCCCCCATGGACTTCATCCGGGGTCTTTAACACTAGACCACCACCTATTCTACTGGGACCCAGATGGACAAATCCAGCCGCCACAATAGAGTTCATTCCATTTTTAAAGGACAGTCCTTGCTCAGAGAGTCCATAATCTGAAGCAGCTGCTGAGACTGCCAAGAACACCAGACAGCCGTTCAGCAGACACCCGCGAGAAATTAAATAGATCCATGAACGAAAGATAAATAAATATCAATGTCATTGGAGAACAGCCATTTAAATTAAAAAAAAAAAACGCACTAAGAAAATGAGGCATCCTTTTCTGAAGTTTAAGGATCTCCCCCTGCCTTTATCCCCTTTGCTGGCCTATTATCTTTTCTGCCATCATCTGATGCCAACCAGACTGGTTTATAACGAGATGCTGGTCCTTTTCTATTCTACTGACAAATCTGCAACCCATCTGCCTCCAATCAATGATGGAGCACGTGGAGATGGAGCAATGAGATATTTTTTAAACACTCCTTTAATTAATTCACTCCAAGGACTTGGCCACTTGGTGCGGTGAGGGGTGAGGGGCAGAGGCAAGAGAGAGCAAGCTCATGATCTGGTAAATAAAGAGATTTGCTGTAATCTGGATCCTAAAACCCTTGCTATGAAACATTCTGCCGGCCCCCAACAAGCTGTTAAGGGTATGAGAGAGAAGAGGGGCAAGGCGGTGTGTGGCATCTGTTTGCTTTTTCAAACTTCCAGGACAAGTTCTGAAAATGCAAACAAAACTAAAATTTCATCTTGAGAATGACTCTTTTGCCTACTATTACTAGATTTGAAATGACCAGTGTCTGGTTTGATTAAAATAAGTATAGCAAGTGATTGAAATGAGGAGATGCAGTTGGTTCCAAGAGGAAGCAAGTCCCAAGGGGGGAGAAATCAGCATGAAAAACAATTTAGTTTGCCTTTAAAAGAGGGAAAAACCAGACATCTGGGCATTGTGTGATACAGCCGTGGAGGAGGGTAGGGAGACAAGATTTTCACTGAAATCAGCCTTTGTTGAGCTTCAGACTGTCAGTTTTGCAATCCTGGATCTGTATGATTTACGGCACACTGACCCAGAAATCTCACACCTTGCTGTTAAATATTGCCCGTTTCTGTAGCACAGGCACTGCCATCTCTTAAAGACTTTTCCTTATCTGACAATTCCCTTAAATCCAAAGCCAGGGGAGACAGCCCTTAACTATGTTGCATTAGAGGAGAAAAGAAGTGGCCATTGATACTGACGAGCAGAAAGACCTGTTTCTGGTTTTTAATATCTTGTCTTTTTCCACATCACAGGCTTCGTTTGGTTTTAGAAATTGTTTCATGAGAATTAAGCTTTCAATCACTCACAAGAGGCGATCTTAGTAAACGTGAAATTGCTTTCTCATTTGAGTTTCACGCGTCTTTATTTTACCCAGGGAGGCTGAAAATGAGAAATTAAAACTGCATGAGGTAGGCAACATGCAACCCCCTCTGGACCCTACATCTATGCCCTCCGTTCCCTTTTCAATAAATCTGTTCTGTGGGCTCTTCCTCCCGCTGGCCTCAACTTCACTCCCAAGGGGAGGCGAGAGAAGGCAATTGTTACGTTTTGCTTTTGTTTGCTTGAAATAATAAATTCAGTGGTCCCTCTTGCGGGGTTTTTCCGCTGTCAGCAGCTTTCTCATNTGTCAAGCTGTCTCTTATACACATCTCTGTTCCCTTTTCAATAAATCTGTTCTGTGGGCTCTTCCTCCCGCTGGCCTCAACTTCACTCCCAAGGGGAGGCGGGAGAAGGCAATTGTTATGTTTTGCTTTTGTTTGCTTGAAATAATAAATCCGGTGGTCCCTCTTGCGGGGTTTTTCCGCTGTCAGCAGCTTTCTGATTTGCTGGCTTTCAAAGTCAAATTGAAACCCAAGCCCTTGCACTTGGCTTTTGCTCTGACCCCTTGGCTCCTGGGAGCTGATCAGAAGACAGATCGCCTTGGGTCCCTGACATACTTGGTGACCTAGCCGTCTCCCACCCCTAGAATGTATTTCTGAAATGCCTGCCACTACGCATCTGAGTACTCCAACATAATTCAGTCTATATTGGACACTAGCCTGTCTAATACTAATAATCTCTTTCCAATTTGGATCAGGGACCAAAACCATAATTCTAGCCATGTCTGAGGACTCAGAAAGACAGAATCCTCAACTATCAAATTAGACGCAGCTTTGCAGGAAAATGCCCCTCAGGGTCTAAGAACTACCAAAGAGTCCACGTAGAGTCTTCTAGAAGCTGGATGCTAATAATCCCAATTCCAAACAATCAGAAACCTCACGTAACCAGATCGTGTTTGAGTATGCTGTGCAAAGGCAATGATCAAGTGCACAGGCTGATAATGAGAATATTCCCAAAGGCAATTTGCACAGTGTATGCCAAAGTTTCGAAAGAAAGCTGGTAGTATCCTGTGCCAGACATGCCTAGCACACTCTTCCATGATAACTGATATTTCCAGATGGTAACTCTAAAGTTGGGTCACGTCCTGGAATCTTCCCGGAAAGATGACGATACATTCTATATCCTTTTATCCTTAAAGTTCATCCTCATTGGACCGCCTGCTTCACAGTTACTGGAAGAATCAAATGTGATGATGACACAAATGAGCTTTGAAAGTGGAGTGCTAAACAAACATACGATGTCACTATGGCTTCTAATAATTCTTTCAAAATTGGTAATCTGCCTATGTTGTTGACTGTAACTACATTACCAAATAAATGGTAACCAGAATGGTCAGTTCCATTCCCCAAACATTCCGGATCAATCGAACTCAAAATACATATCTTGAAAGCATTAAGGCTCTGTTGCTATTTTTTGTTGCCTTCTCAGCAATGTATGTTTCAAGGAAACAGCTTGACAGGGGCTAACGAAGGCAACAAGTCTGCGGATTCTCCGTGAACTTCCCTTTACGAGGGACATTAACTAAAGGCATCAGAAGAGGCACGAGAATCTCACTAAACCATGTGAACAGTCTGCTAATCAACGTCTTACATCTTTGGAGCCCCCACACACCCAGAGTGCCCACCACATGAGGTATACCCAACAAATGCTGAATCAATGCACCTGGTGAAAAGATGGAAGAAAGGAAGAGAAGAAAAAAGGCAAGACCAGGGCTTCTGAGAGCGTCACCTGCTCATCAGTACTGCTCTGAAACGACAATGGGTCAGAGTTCTTTCTCTATTTGTTTCCCAGTCTTTCAAGTTTTCTCAGTTCTTCCCTAAATGCAAATGCCTTTGACCAATCTTTTCTTGACACGGGCACAGTGCATAATACCTTACTAATAGAATGTGAATCCCTTCTGCTCTATACTTAAATCAAATATAGAGTCAAATCTTTTGGCAGCTCTCATTTAGGACAAAGGTGAGATAAACACCATTTGATTGGGGGATTCTTGTTGTCCTAACCTCTCCCTTTACTATCCGGCCATCAGATAAGGATGCAGGACTTGAAACACTGCCATCTTTTTCACAGATGTTGTCCAACCTAGCTCTTACAAGCAGGGGCAAATCTAGAAGGGACCTGAAAGCTGCCAGTAGTTCCTTTGTATCTTTTCTAATATGAATGACTAATTAAACAGGCAAAAAGACACTGAGGATGAGGCATATTAGTATTGAATTCTAGAGATCTGTGTTAGAAAAATATATTTCCAGAGCATCGGTTTGGAGAAGAAACAGTTAAAAAGGTCCACATAGATGAACTGTTAGGACAAAAAGAGAGGAGAAATCTCACGCTACAAGATACCAGCTGCCCCCTCACCCCCTTTGGAAGGACTCCAGGGGCCAGAAGGACTCCAGGGCCAGAGAAAAGATGGGTTCCTTCTTCTGGACACAGAGCAGACAGTTTCAGAAATACTTGTCCTTCCTTGGAGGTAGAAGTTGAGAGATCTAACTTTGGGGCTGCCCTATATGCCTACTTAGCGATCGATTTCCCAAAACAAGCCTGCAGAGTTGATAAAATTTGCTAGAAGCCCTTGAAAGCTCCAGCACCAGGGATGCTCCACCTGTGCTCAGAGGAGCCCCTGGTACTTACTTGCCACTTAATATGGATCCAGTGATGACTTGCAAGAGGCTAGTGCACTTTTGTGAATGAACCAAAGGGCTGAGCTCCCCAACCAGTCCTTTTATTCCTACTCAGATTCTACCAAGCTGAGAGACTTCCCTGGGAAATACTGATCCAGGGACCTAGTTTTGGACCCTTCCTTGGACTTCCCTTGTGGCTCAGCTGGTAAAGAGTCCGCCTGCAATGTGGGAGACAGGGGTTCGATACCTGGGTTGGGAAGATCCCTGGAGAAGGGAAAGGCTACCCACTCCAGTATTCTGGCCTGGAGAATTCCATGGACTGTATAGTCCATGGGGTCGCAAAGAGTCGGATACGACTGAGCAACTTTCACTTTCTTTGACATAGGAGTACTCAAGGGTTTCTCGCAGCTCAATCTCCTTCCTGGTAAAGAAGCTGCCCTTATTATCACCGGGAGCATTCTCCATCCAACTGCTGCCTCAGGAGGCAGGAGACAACTCCAAGACAGCGGAGAGAATCGGGGAAATTCAACGCCCCCTCCTGGAATTTGGCGACTCCTGTCCCTCCTGTCCTTGCCCGAAGCCACTTATTTTCCCGCTTCTTCTCGGAAAGCACCCAAATCTTTTCCACGCTTCCTTCAAACTGGCTAGGGAGATTCCGCCATCCAGGGACAAGGAGAGAGCAGGCCGGGTATATGCTCTGCGACTCTGCAAATCTGACATTCAAGGCTGCGCGCGCTGGGCTTCGCCCCGCCCCGGCCCGGGTCCCAGTTCATTCATTCCCGGCCGGTCCCCACCTTCCAGCCGGCGCCGAGCTCCAGGCGCTGCTTCCCTCGGCAGCGTCTGCCGCTCTTACAGTGCCCAATCCCTTATTGTTTGCAAATCTCAAAAGTAACCCCTAGAGGATTCTTCGTCACTCTCGCACACCTCCACCGAAACCTTTTTTAATTAAAATGAAACTATCCNTGGGAGGATGGGGTGGGTGTGCCGCCGGTGAGGATGAGCTTGGGAATGAAGTGAGGCCCAAGCGGGTGTAAGATGTGTATAAGAGACAGCCTCCACCGAAACCTTTTTTAATTAAAATGAAACTATCCTCTGTCTCTCGCATCTTCAAAGGGTTAAGCAGCAAGCTTCGAGAAAGAAAATCAATATCCTCTCCATCATCCCACCCCCAGCCCAGCCATCGCTCCGTCACGGTCTCCGAGGCCCGGCGCCGGCGTCCCTCTGTTCTCATCCGGGATAGGGAACCACCACTCCGCGCGCGCGCCGCCCCCCGCCCCCCGCCCCATTCCCTCGCCTGCGGGTAGCGAG
>SJYW01057380.1:129903-149549 GCA_006410735.1 Raphicerus campestris | reverse complement strand
GTAGCGAGCAAGGCCCCCCTCACCCTTCCGTGGATGCCATGTCCTGGGGTAACGCCCCCTCCTCTTCGGCACAATCCGGCAGCGGCGGGCGAAGAGTGAGCGGGTGCCGGGGTGAGCGCACGAGTGCAGCCGAGCGCAGTATTTAAGGAGGGAGGCTCTCCCCGCCCTTCCACCCCCCTCCTGGGTAAGCCCTTTAGCGCCTCAACGCGCGCAGGAGGCTCCAGCCGGCTCTAAGCCGCGTCTCCGCTCTCCGCCGCGCGTGTCCCGCGCTCCCTCCGCCGGCCTCTGTGTCGCTTGGCTGGGTGCTCTGGGTGGAGGGCGGGGGAGTAGGGGTGCTTGGAGGGTGGCTTCCCCGAGAGAGCGCCGCCCCCGGGCTGCAGAAGGGGGCGCTGGACGGCGTGCAGCCGCGGCCACCTGTGTTTGCTGTGGGGTTCGCCGCGTGGCGGAGAGCGGGCTCGGAAGACGGTGGCAGGGGAAGGGCGGCGAGTGTGTGCGGTGGGTGTGCAAGGGAGTGGGTGCGTGCGTGCGCGCGTGTGCAGTGTGTGTGCGCGCGCCAGGGGAAGCGGTGGAGGACCCTGCAGCCTGGCTCGGCGCCGGCCGGGGAGGGATTGCAAGGTTTAGCCCCGCCGGAGCTGGGGATTTGCAGGCGATCCCTCTCTATTTTCGTCAAGAGCTGACATCACCAGGGCCGCCGCCTCAGGAGACTCCTTTAACTGCCGCCTCCTCGCCCCCCGTCTCTAGACGCGGTCCCTCCTCTGCCATCCCTCCGCCCCTAGCCTCTCGCCATAAATTAGCCAAATAAGAAAAGAAGCCCGGTTGGTCTCCCGGGAAAGCCCGGGCTGCTGGTGGCAGGAGCCCAGGATCTAAGGAGTCGCTATTGTTTCCCCTCAAGCCCGCGTGGCCCCAGGTCACCCCTCGCTGGGCACAGCGCAGGCCATGTCGTGGAGACCCGGGATGCCCCTCCGGCCTTGCCTCCCTGGAGGAACCCCGCCTCACTCCTTGGTACACCCGCTTGGGCCTCACTTCATTCCCAAGCTCATCCTCACCGGCGGCACACCCACCCCATCCTCCCACGTCCTGGGTACCAGGCCTCGCGAAACCCAAGCGGCCGAAACACAGGAGCGGCTGCGGCCGAAATACAGCCCAGCTGCGCACCCTCCCTTGCCTCGGCCCAAATAAATCTCCGGCCTTCAATTACGCATCGGGATTAATATTAATGCAGCTCCCTGGGGCGGCGGGAGGGGACGGGGGAGGCGGTAGGTTTTGGTTTTTTTTTTTTTTAAGCCAAGGGAGGTCGGCCTCGGGGGCCCTGGTGGTGAAGAAATGGAGAGATGGTGAAGCAAGTGGTAAGGACGGGTTTCCACCCACTCTGCTCCCCCCGCTGTCGGCTTCTGTGCCCCGGGGGCGGCGCGCGGAGACAGATGGGCTCGGTCAAGGGAGGGTCCGAGCCTCCCCGCCGGCTTTGCATAATAATGGCAAAATCCGTGCAGATTTTATTATCTCTGGGAGGAGGCAGACACCTACTGCTCCACCACCTGCCGACGTAGCGGACCCTGGGGAGGGCAAGCCTCACTTTGCTCTTCTAAGAAATGGAGCCAAAACAACCCCCTTTGCAGGGCCGCGGTGAGAATTAAACAGAGTCTTGATTTACAGAGTGGCAACGCGCCCGAGAGATGTCCGCGGTGCAAACCTGCCCCTTGGAACTTGCCAGGTTTCTCCCGGCGGGGTCTGGGACGCGGGTACTGCCCCCAGTCGCCGCATGCCTGGCCTGATTCCTCAGCAGAAGCGCTCTCCAGCCCGGTGGTTGTGCTTACACCTTTCCAAAGACCGAATGCAGCTGGCCACGTGGAAACTCGGGCGTTCCTCCCCGGGAGCGTGCCAGGGGAGCTGGAGCCCCAGCAGGGCGGCTTCGTGGTTAAATGCCTGACGCTGATATCTAAGAGCTTGAGTTCTTCACCTTCCAGTGGAATAATCTGGGAGGAAATTCCTCAACTCTTCCACATTCCTTCTGCAAAACGGGAGTACCATTCCCAGCCGCACAGAGCTGAGATCTAAATGAAATGTAAAAGACACGCAGAGTTCTTAAACTAGAGTCTGGCACCCAGTAAACCTTCAAAAAGTGTTCAGTTTAAGCGTCCTTGGAGGATAGTTTTCTGAGCACGATATCCAAGAGTGAATAGGCAGATGACAGAAATAACAAGAAAAAGGAAAGAACTAAATAGAAGTTTTTTTAAGCGTTTCTGTTCACCTCCCTTCTCCAAATCTGAATTCGAACATCTTCCTTCATCCAAACCTTCCCCCATCTCGTCCCTTCCCTCTCTCTCTCTTTCCTGTGAGCTCCGGTTAGATTAACCAGACCTATATCTTATCTATCATAGGACCCTTCATAGCACCTCTACTTTTCTTTTTAAAAAATTTAGTTGTGATTTATAATCATTTGTAGATGAAAAACGACCTTCCTGAGCCTCCGTGTGGTGTTTGGTTCTGCCTTTTGAGTCCTGTCAAGAGTGGACGTGTGACTTTGTTTGTGAAGTTGTCACGTGCAGAATCTGTACAGTCCCATTTTCTCTTTATAATTTAGAGATTTTACTGCCCTTTTTGCTGAGGTGGCAGCTGGAGAACAAAGCCGTGGGCATCTCTCTAGAAGTTTGAGATCCCAGAGCACTACCGGAGCCCCTTTATTAGCAGCACAGAGGAACTCCCCTGTCTGAATCCCTCAGTACCTGCACACAGGTGAGGAGCACTGAGCCACACCATTCCTCAGCTCTCACTGCCAAGGGCAATACAGCTGGGGGCGCAGAAACACAGAGGAAGTAAAAGGACAGAGAAAGGGGGATGGTGTTGATTTTACATTTTAAACCATCTAATCAAAAGCAGTCTTAATTATATTCTCAGCATTCAGGATCAGAGAGAATTCTGGTGAGTCAACAAGAACAGCCAGATTCCATGGGAGAAATGGCTCCACTTTGCACCTTCCCTGCAAATGGCTTTGTTCGGGAACCTTCACATCTCCTGCTACAATGAGAGACATTTGCATTCAGCTGCCCTTGGAGATGAGGCCTATTAAATCGTGTGGAACGCCTCAGATAGTTCTGGATAATAATCATTAGCTAGAAGGAACCGATTCTTTTTCCTCGCTCTGGCGTGCCCTGCCAACATCCCCGCTAATTCTTCAATTTTTTAGCAGCAAATTGGAGCAGTGCTTTCCCATATTGACTGCTGATTAAAATGTACCGAGAGAGCTTTTGACAAACAGTAATGCTCAGGCCACCTACCAGAGATTTGGAGCAGGGTCCTCAGTTTTTGGTTTTTCTCTTTAACTTCCTCAGGTGATTTTTCCTACTCCAGCCAGTATCAGGAACCACTGGACTAGAGATGGTTCAACAAGATGGAAAGGGGTCCAGAAACATGGCCCTGACGGGCACTTGAAGCTAGTTGGTGTGTTTAGTCTTTGGGGGGTATAGGAGGAGGAAGAAAGCTACCAGGCTGACTCTCTTCTCATCAAACACATGCATGTAAAAATCTATTCGGGCAAACACGTGTGTACTGTTGTGGACAACTAACACGAAAAGCTATCAGACATGGAGTTTAATTCTCAGTTTGCACATACATGGAACACTGGAGGGTAAGCCAGGCTCTCTCTGCCTCAGTCCTGGATCTAAACTGAGAGCCAAGTGAGGCAGAAATGCATTAAATACTGCCCCTGGCGTCAGTGAGACTGTAGAGTCTTAGACTGGGCACTTCAGGTGTTCAGCTTTCTCATGTGAAAACCAGAGAACATAATAGTTCCATCTCATAGTTGCTATGAGGTTAAGCCGGATAACTAACATGGAGGAAACGCTTAGCTCTGAGGCTGGCACAGCCTGAATGATCAGCAAAGGGTCATCTCAGACATGCGGGAGCAGCAGCATGCACCCCATTTAATTTCCTACTGAGCCCACTTTAAAAATCTAGCCACCCCTAAAACCATCTAAAGTGTGACCCCATTAACTCCTTTCTGTCTTCACAGCAAACTACAAATCTCCCAGCCAACATTAAGTCGATAAAGCCCTGATGTGAGAACAGAACGAGGTCAACACTATAAGCCAGCAGGAACACTTTCGAATTTTCTAGCCTCTCTCAGTCTCCTCTAGGGATTCCATGGTTATGGCAGAAGCAGAAGGGGTGGGGTGCCCTGACATTTGCATGTAGATTCACCTTTCTTAAGTCTCACCCACAGGTTATCAAACTTGGCGTGAATAAAAACAACTCTGCAGGACTGAATACCAAAAAATTGACTGCACCGTCTCGAGGGATGTTCAAGTCTGATTTGACTCGGAGGAATTTTTTCTTCTTTTTTTCTATATTGACTGTTGACTTAAAACCTGAGTCAAGCTATGAGAAGTAACTTACCATAGTTGAATTAAGGTAGTGTTCAGGCTGAGACTTCATGGTGGTCGTATTAATAGTTTTACTCTGGCATTTACTGGACGGAGGAGCCTGGTGGGCTGCAGTCCATTGCTGAGGGTCGGACACGACTGAGCGACCTCACTATCAACTTTTCACTTTCATGCATTGGAGAAGGAAATGGCAACCCACTCCAGTGTTCTTACCTGGAGAATCCCAGGGATGGCGGAGCCTGGTGGGCTGCCGTCTATGGGGTCGCACAGAGTCGGACACGACTGAAGCGACTTAGCAGCAGCAGCATTTACTGAGTCCTTACTGCATGTTCCAAGCATCTTTATATATCATCGCATCTGATTCTTAAGATGTCCTTCTACAGCATATATTATTATTATTACCCCCAGTTTACAAAGGAGAAAATGGAATCCAACAGCAGTTATAGAATTTGACCAACGTTACACAGATAATGGTGGAGAAGGCAATGGCACCCCACTCCAGTACTCTTGCCTGGAAAGTCCCATGGACGGAGGAGCCTAGTGGGCTGCAGTCCATGGGGTCTCAAAGAGTCAGAAACGACTGAGCGACTTCCCTTTCACTTTTCACTTTCATGCATTGGAGAAGGAAATGGCAACCCACTTCAGTGTTCTTGCCTGGAGAATCCCAGAGACAATGGAGCCTGGTGGGCTTCCATCGTCACACAGAGTCGGACATGACTGAAGTGACTTAGCAGTAGCAGCACACAGATAGTGAATGGTTGTGTCAGTCAAGGTCTCAGCTAGAAAAAGTTGGCATATTCAAATTAAGGAAGTTGTGCAAAGTTTAATAAAGAGACAATTTAGAAGGGTAAGGGAAGGATGTGGGGAAACTCTAAGGCATAAGGCAGAGCCCACAAACTGTAACAGTGGGGCATCATTACCCACCCTAAGGCTGAACCCAAAGGGCACACCAGATCCAGCTGACACAGACTGAGACTTTGTTACCCTGGGAACCTGCTGGAAACGGGTATGGCAATAAATAACTTGACACTCACTTCCCTCCTGTTCTCTTCTCCCCTGCAGGGACTCCCTGTTGACTGTAGCTGGAAGTAGAGGGCAGGGAAGCACATTGGCATAACTCATATGCAGTAGTTATAGTTCAATTCTTATTGTTCAACCTCCTGGGGAACAGTGCAGAATGGAGACAGTCAGAGAATGAACCTACAGAACCAATGGATGAAGCGGGGACAAAACTGGTGTTTGAGTACAGGCAGTCTTTCTGCAGAATCTTGCTTTCAATCTCTCTTCTATGCAGCCTATAGTAATAATAATGACATCACTATTGGAAGAGTTCACCCCCATGCAACACCCTCTCCATCACAGAGTATCTTCTAGCAGAGAGGACCAAGTCAGGCCATTTGCTAGAAATGAGAAGGTGGTACGTTTAATACCATGGAACAAATCACCAGATGGCCTCAAAGTTTCCAATCCTAAATCGTATAATTCTCAGTGTTCTTCTCCAGTCCTTTTAGGAGCTTAGTTGGACCAAAGAAGGGATAAAGACTTTGCCTTCTCTTATTTGTTCTTCTAAGGAATTCATTCCGTCTCGGTTTTCCTTTGGATCGCCTGAGATTGGTTATTGCATCTGTGATGCTGCACAGGGTGGGAGGGCAACTCCTAATACAGAAAAGAAAGAAAAAAGTCCTACACTGCTTTTCCATAAAAGGCCATTAAATAAGCCCATTTCCCCACCATGATGACAACAGAGGAGAAATGTTTCAATGTCCAGAGTTTATCAGAAGAAAGTGACCCAGAGAAACAGCAGCATGTCTGGATCTGTCTTTTGAAACTTTGGTCCGATCACTTAGACTGCAAGATAGACACTGGAAGGTTTTTAGGAAAGAAATAAAACAGAGAGGATGTTGGAGCCCCTTTCATCAGGACAATTAAAATGAGTATGCTAATTTTTCAGAACTGTGAGCTATTTTTAGGATAAATGAAAACCATGAATGAAAATCCTTGTACAATGTTCTGTCTTAGAAGAAAGGTGATATTCTTGCACAGCATTGACTCCGAAGCTGAAAGCATTGAAGAGAGACGTTAGAGAAGCCTGAAACTAACTTGAAAACAAAAAAGTTATAGAAAGAGAACGGAGTTTAGGGTGATAACTGGTGGGAGGAAAATCTTCACAGCAGCAGCCACTCATTGTCTTAAGAAAGTGACGGTGGCCTCTGTTAGAAGTCATAACATGGCCTTCAGAATTGGCTTCCCTGATAGCTCAGTTGGTAAAGAATCTGCCTGCAATGCAGGAGACCCTGGTTCGATTCCTGGATTGGAAAGATCCACTGGAGATGGGATAGGCTACCCACTCCAGTATGCTTGGGCTTCTCTTGTGGCTCAACTGGTAAAGAATCCACCTTCCATGCGGGAGACTTGGGTTTGATCCCTGGGTTGGGAAGATCCCCTGGAGAAGGGAAAGGCTACCCACTCTAGTATTCTGGCCTGGAGAATTCCATGGACTGTATAGTCCATGGGGTCACAAAAAGTCAGACAAGACTGAGCAACTTTCACTTTCAGAATTACACTGACCTGGGAACCACTCATTTCAGTCATGTTTGGAGTCGTGAGTTTCAAATGGAATCCATCTCCCCACTTTCCATTTTGAATGAACATGAGTGAGTCACTTAACCTTCTGAGCATTGATGGGACTAGTGATGACCCCACCCGCGGTGCTTGGAGAACTAGAGGAGGTGATGGCACAGTTCCTGGCATCCAGTGATGGCTACTGTCATCTTTATTATGTCAGCCTCCTGCCCGTCATGCTGTCGTCACTATGAAGTGATACGGGTGGTAGTGCTTCAGATCCAACCACACAGCCTGGCTACAGATGAGCCTGCCTACAGCACAGTTTATCTACTGTGGTCACTGAATAGAAGATAAAAGAGAGTTACCCCTCCCACAGGTGTTCAGAGCAGGAAGATACAAGTTAGGTTCATTCACTCTTTTTTCTTGTTAACACGCATTAGCAAAAGGAAGTAAGGAAGTTCTATTTTTACCTGACTCTCTATGCTGATGAGAAGAGAGATGTCACTTCAGAGAAATCTCAATTCAGATTGAGAACTTGGTCTAAATATAATCCATTCTTCAGGCAGAAACCACCTCATTAAGTAGAAGGCTCAGGAAGACTGAAGCATTTGTTAGCTCCACTTATTGCCTGATGAATTCTAATAGAAGGAGTGTGAATTCACTCCATTTACTCAGCACAGATGAAAGACGAAAGGACACAGAGGGGAAAGATGAATTGTGAGTCCCTGGTTCATCATTCCTATGTGTCAGCATCTTCTTCTAGGAGATAACTTGAGGCAAAATGTCAGGGTTGGTGCAAATTCTTTATGTCCACCATAAAAACCACACAATTTTGAATTAGAGTAACTGTCTCTTTTTTAGTAGCTTGATCCCAGTGTAAAGTAGAAACATTCCTGAGAGTTACTGCTGGTATTTTCATTTCTATCTCCCCCGCCCCATTTCTTCTAATCATGGCAAAGAATGCCACTTATACCTCTCTCCCTTCCCTTTGTTCTGCGAGGATGGCATTCAGCAGTGACATCTTTATGATGGGCAAAATGATGGAGAAAGGGTTTTTTTAACCTTCGGGAGAGGATTTTGTTGCTTGACACAGCTTACTGGGGTTAAATGCTAAATGATTTGGCTAAAGGATCAAACCAAGGACCCAAGCTAGGCTTCTGTGACCCCAGAAATACAGTGATGCGATTATGGTTCTATTTCCTGTATTCACTGTTTTTTTTTTTTTAATGAAACAACTTGGTAATTCTGAGGGGGGCTTTGTTGTCAAATCCCAAAATATTTTTTTCATAAAGTTATTTTGTTTATCAAGAGAGAGAGACAGCAACCAGGTAACTGACTTCTAAGTTGAGGTTACAGATTCAGCGACATTTTTTAAATCAGAGACTAAACTATGCTTTTGGGGAATAACAGCAAATTAGGAGAGTCCCAATTCACTTGGAGGTTTTTATTTATTAGCACCCACATACTGTTGTACTTGTAACATCCTGTCCCCCTTTCGAAACAAAGATTAATAACATTCTTTCTTTCTCTTTTGTTTGGAGTTACCTTTTCCTAGAAACCATAAATTCAGAAACATAACATTGGTTTTTGTTTCCTCTGAGAATTCAATCGCTAATATTTGTCACCCAAGAAAGCTATTCCCTAGTTTTATCTACTGACTTTTTTTTTTCTTTGTTGACAAAACTCTCCATCGTGCCTGGTCCACAAGCCTCTGGATAAACACTTGGTGAACTGGAATACAAACGTGAAGTGATCCCTAAAAACCTCAGCCATTGAGACAGTCTTCTTAAAATGCTGGGCCTCAACAGCACATCCGGCAGAGCCCTGCCAGGGAAAGCAGGTCCTCCTGCCAAGAAAAGCAAAGAGAGACCACAGACGGCTACCAAATCACTCCCAAGTGTTCCCGTCTTTCCAACAGCCCTAAAAAGATAAACTTCCCCAAGCCCTAGGGATCCAAAAAGTATTTCACTCAACATTTTCACAGGATACTAAAGAGGAGAAAATAAGGCAGGAGTGAAGCTATAAGTGTCTCACTTCTTTGCCTCTTGCATTGACTTTCGGTCTTTTTTTAACTCACCTCATCCTCATTTAAGATCTTTTTTAGAACATGATGCAATTGTGTCATTGCTGGGAGACTCAAGGTCTTCATTCATAACCAGGTTAGAAGGATAACAGAAAAACACAAGGTCAAAGCCAAAGGCTATAGGTGATGAGTAGATGGCCTCACTAATAGTTCCTAGTGCACATTCTCGGAGTTCATGGAGTTTGACATATAAAATGTGGTGCTCTCAGCTACCGGGGTGGCCATACACACCGAAACTGCATTTCCAGCCTCCAATCACACCTCTCCCTTCCTCTTGGTTTCCTCTGAAGCTTTACTGGTTCTCCAGAAGTTCTCTATATATGCCAAAAGCCCTTCTCTCAACATCTCTGCACATGCTTATCTCTGCCTGGAATGTTCTTCCCCCCTCCCCACTAGTCAACTTCTTCCAATAGTCAACTTCTTCCCAGATCAGTCATCACATCCTCAGGGAGGCAAACCTTTTATCCTGCCCCATCCAGGTTAAATCAGTGACATTTGTTCTACAGTTTTACAATACCCTGTATTTTCTTCCCAGTATTCATGATGATTTCTGATTATTCATGTATTTCTGGGACTATCCGATTAAAGGCAAGCACCATGCCTATGTTGTCCATCTTTAGTATTTCAATCCTTAACACTCAATTTTTCTGGATGGATGAATGATAGGTAGAAAAATCAATGAACTCACAATCTCTGAATTCATGATGGAAGAGATTTTATCGACCAATATTCCAATAGAGGAGGCAAATGTGGAAGCCCTAGTAAGTTATGAATAGATGATGAATTTGAAGGCAGTGAAATCCCAAAGAACTGTAAAGATTAATATTCAAATTCCACAGCCATAACTCCAAAGAACAACAAGTATTATGCTGGTGAGGACTCATTGAGAGGGCTGCAAATTTCCTGCTTGTCCAGCTGTACCTGACCCTTTTTATTAAGTCCGTCCTGTATGCCCCTGAACTCCCACCAAACACATACATACACACACACACACACACACACACGCAGACAGGGAAATGTGTAAAAAACTGGTGCCAGCTCTGACACTCTTTCTTAGAAATTTATCCAGACTACTCCCACTTACACAGTGCCATTGCTTTTTGGTTTGTTTGATTGTTTTTTTTTTTTTGACTGTTGCACACAGGATCTTTAGTTGCAGGCATCTGGGATCGAGTTCCCTGACCAAGGATGAAACCTGGCCCCCCTGCACTGGGAGCATGGAGTCTCAGATGCTAGGCCATCAGGGAAGTCTCTAGTCCCATTGCTTTTTGCTCTCAATCCTGTTGGTTCTTTTAACCTGAAACCTCATTTATTTCTGCCCACCATTTCCTGTTTTCAACCTCATTCCACAGATTGCCAAACTTCTTTCCACATGTTTGTACCTCAACAGCATTCTAAATCCTCTCCTCCTCTCTCCACCCCTCATAAGGTTGCTCATAACTGGTTTCTCCATCTGCAGTCTCCTCTTTGAAGAACAGCAATGAAACAACAACCATCACAACAGTGGCTGATATCTACAGAGTGCAGCAGGTCAGGTGCGGTCTTGCCTGGAGAACCCCCATGGACAGAGGTTCCTGGCAGGCTGCAGTCCATGGGGTCACAAAGAGTTGGACATGACTGAGAGACGAAGCACAGGGCAGATGCTGTTCTACATGCTTCAGTCAGACACATTAACTCCCTGAACCCCCATATCATTTCACTCCCATTTGTGGATAGAACAACAGTAGGACAGAGATTGAATGTCATGCTCAGGGTCACAGCATGTAAGTGACAGAGCTGGGATTTAAACTCAGGCTGGGTCTTTTAACCATTGCCTCTATCTAGCAAGCTAGCCTGATGGGTCTCTCTAGAATTCCACTTCTGTCCTTTCACTCTCCTGGAGACATCAACATGGGCTTGAATGTCTGCAAATGGGCAATAAGAAGCCAAATTCTTGATCCTAGCTTTTAAGAGCTACCACCAACTGGCCTTAGCTTGACGGGCACTGGCTGGCCAACCTGGCCTGTCACTCTAATAAAGGATTCGTGATTGGAAAGAATTGGCTCTTCCCAAACTTCCCTTGTGGCACAGTGGATAAGAACCTGCACACGGGTTTGATCCCTGGTCCTGGAAGATTCTACATGCCATGGAGCAACTAAGCCCACGCACCACACCTGCTGAGCCTGCTCTCTGAAACCTACAAGCTGCAACTGTAATACGGAGCCCCNCCACCAACTGGCCTTAGCTTGACGGGCACTGGCTGGCCAACCTGGCCTGTCACTCTAATAAAGGATTCGTTATTGGAAAGAATTGGCTCTTCCCAAACTTCCCTGGTGGCACAGTGGATAAGAACCTGCACACGGGTTTGATCCCTGGTCCTGGAAGATTCTACATGCCACGGAGCAACTAAGCCCATGCACCACACCTGCTGAGCCTGCTCTCTGAAACCTACAAGCTGCAACTGTAATACGGAGCCCCTGCACTGCAACTACGGATGCTCAGGTGCCTAGAGCCCATGCTCTGCAGCAAGAGAAGACACCACAACGAGAAGCTCAGGCTCCAAAACGAGGAGCAGCCCCAGCTCACTGCAACTAGAGACAAGCCCGTGCACAGCAGTGATGACCCAGTGTAGCCAAAAATAAATTAATTAAAGAGAATGGGCCCTTCTCTAAGCCAGCCCCCCTCCATGTTTAATCCTATGTACTTTCCAAGCATTTTCTGTACTTACAATATCCTACACTTCCTTTCCACCTACACTCAAGACTCAATTTGAAGTTCTAACTACCCTGTGAATAAAACATTGCTTATTTGGATTGGCCCTTCCTCTCAATTCCCACCGGAGTTTAAATAAAATAAAGCAGTGTGGGTGACTACTCAGTAATTCTTGAAAGTCCACCTGATGTTAAACCTGGCCAATCCTAGTTGAACAAGATGGATTTATTGCTCTTTGAAATGAAAGAGAATGTACATCATCAAGTGAGTATTAGAGGGAATTCCCTGGTGGTCCAATGGTTAAGAATCTGGTTAAGAATCCACCCCCCAATGCAGGGGACCTGGGTTCCATTCCTAGTCAGGAAACTAAGATCCCACATGTCACATGACAACTAGAGAAAGCTCCCAAGCTACANATTGGGGGCAGGAGGAGAAGGGGACGACAGAGGATGAGATGGCTGGATGGCCTCACGGACTCGATGGACCTGAGTCTGAGTGAACCCTGGGAGATGGTGATGAACAGGGAGGCCTGGCGTGCTGCGATTCATGGGGTCGCAAAGAGTCGGACACTACTGAGTGACTGAACTGAACTGAGAGAAGAGAGACAGGTAGGTCTTACCTGGGAAAGGAAGTCCTCTGAGAGGATTTGATAATGAGACAGGATGCTAACCAGAGCTAATCAATCCATCATCTGCAGTCTCACCAAGCCAGGTGGTGAGAATGGTGTCTGAGAAATTGTTAACAGGGTGGGAAGTGTGGAATTCTGGCCTCTGGTCTTGAATTTGATCAATTTAGTGTCTTGAGCCCTGTACTTCAAATCCTTCATTTGCTTAAAGGATCATCTACCTTCTCATAAAACCTTTAGGAGAGCAGCACATTAAGGCATCATCCATGAAATGGTTTCCCCTCATCAGATTTGGTGCTACATAAACAAAAGATGGAATTCTCATTAATATTTGTTTTGCTGCTTTAAAAGTCATTAAAAAAAAACATATGCCTAGTCCAGTTTGGGCATTTTAGAATTTAGAATATCCTAGGATGCTTCAGTTTCTTATTAATTTTGAAAGAATTTCCTCCAGGGAAGCATTATCAGCTTTTTGATACACCTATGATAAAGTTGTTTTTTTTTTTTTTTTCCTTTTTGGTTTTTCTGGAAAAATGGTTAAAGTTTGTTCAGAAGTTACAAGGTAAATTCTTAATAGACAATTGTGATGATTCCCTTATTGAGTTAGTTGGAATTCATGGTGAATATCCTAAGACAGAAATCAGACCTAAATATTATGGAAAATAATCAAACATTTGGTCCCCCAAGGCTTTCCTGGTGACTCAGAGGTAAAAAAAAAAAAAAAAAAAAATCAGTGCGCTGCAGGAGACGTGGGTTTGATCCCTAGGTCAGGAAGAGGCCCTGGAGAAGGAACTGGCTACCCACTCCAGTATTCTTGCCTGGGAAATCCCACAGACAGAGAAGCCTGGTGGGTTACAGTCCATGGTGTTGCAGGAGTCAGACATGACTTAGGGATTAAACCACCAGCACCACAGCAAACGGCTTATCAGATATCCACAAACAATATCTTTCCCCAGTCTCAACTATAGGGTACTAAGAGAATTATGGTTTTTGAACAACGTTTTGAAAAGTAGCTAGAAAGAATTCTCTTGTCCATTTACGCTGATGTTTTGAAACCAAAAGTGACTTGAGACCAAAAGGGATTTGAGACAGTTCATGAATCAAGTTATGAATCAGTTCATAATGACATATTTACATTCTTTTCCATCATGTTTATTTGTTTTGTTCTGGTTTTTATTTTTTTTCTGGATAGAGTAGTAATGCCTAGAAGTCCGTTTTTTGCTCAAAAGCTACTCATAAATATTTTAGTCAAAACTTTTGGGCCAATTTCCTTCCCTGTGCTCCACTCCCCTTCCCCAGTTTAACTCAGCTTCTTACAGGTATTTTGACTACTTTGGTAATGTTTTACTTTTCTCCAATTTTGCCTTTCTTAATCAAACCCCTAATATGGTAAAGTTAGTTTGTCAAGAATTTAGGGCTTCCGTTTTTTGTACCCCTCTGCATCGAAAGGGTAGCGCTCATGATCAGTCATTATCAAGACTCTACAGTCACTCCATCTACAAATGCCTGAAACAAAGGGAAAGCAACACTCCTCCACCTTGTATGCCTCACAGAGAACTTGAACGAGACCAGAACCACAAAGCAGAACATAATTTTTTAAGACTCCGGCATAATCGCACTTAGGTCAGCTGACACACCCAAAGCAACGGGTGTTTTAAGTAGAATGAAATGTACGCTCAAGGACACACTACCGACACTGGCTTTAGTCTGCGTTGTTTGCAAGGAAAATTTACGAAATTAACTGAAAAATGCATGAACTTTATAGAACGCTGTCAAACCAGGTCTCTTATATATAGGATGACCCCAAAGTAACCTGAGCATGCCAGTTAGAAGTGATAGCAGAGGCTGCTGGGGCCCTGTCCTGGTATGCCCCTTACCTCCCCTCCCCCACCCAATCTGCTCTGTATCCTTCCAATGGCCTGCACCAACCAACGCCTCCACTGCTCGAGTGTTGTTGGAACCACCCTGGCACATGCACAGAACGTTAAGCATGTCCTACTTGCCCAAGGCAGACCTTAGCCAATCGCCAATCACACTTGGGATATAAAAGCCCAGCTGTCTTGCGTTAAAGCCAGGACACACTCTGAGATGTACTTTCCATTCCAGATTCCACTGCCTGTTAACACTCAGGCTGGGATTTTGCCCGAAATCACGCCTTTGCTTGGCTTCCTTCCCTTCCGGTCCAGCCTCCCCATTCCCTTACCAGCTTCTCCTGAGGGGCGTGTCCTTGACACGTCATTCATACACACGTTCCCATGTCATGATCTGCTTTGGGGGAACCCTCCCTAGGTCATTAGCTGCCCTCCTTTGCTTTTCCCCAGATGTTGACTCCTCCTGTTCTTCTGCTCATTTCACCCATGTGACAGCTGCAGCGTGGGACACCAGTTTCAGGTCTCAGACTTCCGTTAGGACCACTTACCATGCATAGACAGGCTCTTGATTACCAAAGACCCTTGATAGTTGATTTCTGCTCATAGTGTTTAAGTTCCTGTCTGCCAACAGCACAGTCCTGGGCACCACACCACTGGGCTGGGTGCTGCCCGATGCTGCTGTATGAACTGGCCTGAGTGTACCCTTCCCAAGGGCAAGGCCATATCAGATACCATTATCAGATAAGGATTTGCCATATCAGATACATGTTCTAGTTTCTCTCCTCCAGCAAAAGTTTGAGTCTAATAGCACACAAGAGTCATGTTCTGCCCTTCAAAAACGTGAATGAGAAAATCCTACGTGCTTTGGAGTAAGTCATTTATTTGTTTGACTTCTGTCTGCAAGAACTGGAAAGTGTGGGTGACCCAGTGGGACAGCCAGGATATGGCTCAGGCCGGAGGTGGTGGGGACTCGACTGGCAAGGGCAGAAAGGGAACCATCCCAGAGAATAATATGTGGACTGCCACGGCTGGCGGACTTCTTTCCTCTATGACTCCTCTGGGCTATACCACCCTCGCAGCCCCATCGCCTCTCAGACCTGCTCAAGAATTACCAGAGAAGCACAGAGCTGGGCTCACAAGTTGGGATAAGCTCCTTCAGAGAACAGCAAGACGTGCTTTCTTCTGCATCCCCATAGACCTCAGTGCATAGTAGTCCCTCAATAAAATGCTCCTTTGTCTGTGACTCATGTAACCTGGTCAGATCATCATAAGATGATGACTGTACTTTGTCATCCACTCAGGACACTCGAGTATGAAAGAGTAAGCTTTTAATAACTAGACATAGACAAAATGCTCTGTAGGGCTCATAGTTATCCTACATTTTTACCATCCTCAATGCAGGGCTTCAGATGCACAGAAACACAATGAATGGTGCCCTGGAGCATGACTCCAAAATTCAGACCATGGGATGGAAGGGAATTCAGACTCTGGGCCTCAGGAGCGTGTATGATGGTAGCTTTCTACTGTTGGCCCTTTCTCAGTGTGTTTGGGCTCTGGATACTATCTGAGGCCACTGAAGGCATATCTTTCTAAGATAAGATCTTTGTAAGCGGTATTTGCCACAGGTGAGGGCAAACTGGGGTGGTTCCAAACATTCTGACTCAGAGGGAGCCCAGCCCTTTTGAGATTCACTCAATGAGATAGTCCATGTTACCCGTCATCTTGGACAGACCATGTAGACACCAGGGAACAACACCCCCAGCAAGCTCCCCAGACCCTCTCCATGCCAGCCCCGCATGACACCTGCATTCCCACTCTGCAGGCAAACTCACGATTTTCACACTGCTTCCCGGTATAGCCTGCCAAGCAGGCACACTTGTAAGATCCGGTGTTGTCAAGGAGGCAAGTGCCATCGTGGAAACAAGGGGACGAGGAACACGCTGTAAGAGAGAAGGCAATTGCTCTCAGCATCCCTGTATGGTGAGCCCCTTCATTCAAGCCTGGAGTCCTGACCACAGGCTCTCACTTGTCTTTTAAAGTCTTCCTGCCATTTTTAAACTCCTTTTATTGAAATCATGTTACCACTGTTTCAAGACTGCCTAAAACAGCTACTTACTAATCAAATGTTGCTGACGTTATCTGATGTTTTCCAAGGCCCTGGAAGTCTGCTCCAGACACCTCTAGTGTAGGAGCACACACACAAGGGCACCACATAATTAAAGCAGAAGCAAGCTTCACCCCTCCCATAGGGGCTCCCATGGGGAGAGAGCAAGCTTGGGTAACACATCTCTTTTTTTCAAGGAAGCTCAGCATCTGGGGTACTGGGAGAAAGGAGCCGGAAGCCGACTTCATGATGCTGGTGAAGGGTACTCAAGAATTTCCAAACGTGCCTTCTGTGAACAGTAGTCCCTTGAAATGTTGAGAGTTAATGGTCTCAGATGTGGTGGGGAAATGCTACTGGGGTTAAATGATAATCCACCAGGTTTCCGCACTGCAGATCTTCTCAGCACATTCCACATTCTAATGTGCATTGTGAATTTCTAAGAATGCACATAAAATTCTACCTTTCACAGGTTTATTTGATCTGAGAGACTGCATTTCAGAGTGTCCTGGGGAGCATTTTTCTACAGAGAACACTTTGGGAAACACTAGCCTGCTTGTTCCCCACTAAACCCACCTTCCTTTACCCTGGTGTAGAAATACACGGCTGGGCCGAGTGCAGCAAGCCTGAGTCGAGCGCTGGCTCTGCGGAAGGTGCTGGCGAGAGACAAAGATCAACAAAGAGCCTGTTCATCAGGACAAAGCTTTGTGAAGAAGAGTCGGCAGTGACTATAACCTGAAGCGTGATTCAGTGAGTGTCAGAAAAGAGAAAGTTCTAGAAGACATTCAGAAAAGGGCAAAGCCACAGCTCATTGGAACAAGGGAAAAGGCTTAACAGGGCAGGGGAAATCTGACAGGGCCCCTGGGGATGGGACATGACGTGCAGGGGTGGGAAGGTGGCTTTAGGCAGGGAATAATGAGGGCAGGTGGGTCACAGCAGGTGCCTGAGGAACAGGAAGACCACAGACCAGAGTTCTCCAGGGGAGAGTGAGGAAGAGACCCTCCTGACCCTTCCCTCAGTCACAGGGTCACAAGCTGGGGAAGCTGCCCCCAGCTTCTGACTGCCATGAACACTGCCAGACAGATCTCAGCCTCGACTGGCAGTGTGGCACCGAGGGGCAAGGACAGCATTGCAGCAAAAGCCTCTAGGGCTCCCAGGCCCTGCAAGTCTGCATAGGAGACACGTCTTGGGAGGGAGCCAGAACATAGCTCCTAGGAGCAACTGCTGGAGGCTCGGGCAGGAACGTTCTCAGGGGGACGAGGCGGAGGGCGGGGTGTCTGCTGGTCTTGCTGAACAGGTGAGGCTAAAGAAAGGCTGATTCCACCTCCGCCCACCTCCCATCCTGAGACATCCATCTCAGACCTTCCATAAAAGAGCTTGAATGGTTAAAAAGGCCATTGCAATTTCTTAGATTCAGTTATTTGTTTCAAAAAATACAGACTTCAAGCTGGAGTTTATTTTGTAAAACCTGATGCAATCTCATCTCCAAGGAGTAAAAAGACCTGGGGTGATTCCTTAGCACTGAGCCCATTGTTCATTTTGGCCAAATGCTACTTCCTCATATGACAGGACAGGAGGTGAAGTCAGACGCAGAGTTCCTCATAAAGTGAGTGGCACTTCCCGGGTAGTGTCAGACTTTGAACAGTTATTTGAAAGATGACAAAGGAGGCTCAGGGCATGCCTGGGGCAGGGCGGCCACTGAGGGTTTCCTCTGCACCAGACACTCTGCTCAGCTCTTCATTTGTTCTGTCTCCCAGAGACTCCTTAGCAGAGCAGGATCTAGGGTTACACCCTTATTTATGATTAGGAAACCCAGGCCGAGAATAGGAGAACTTGTCTAAGCCATATGGTTTAATTTGCCAGGGACCAAAGCTAACTCTCTTAACCGTGAGAGCCCCTAATAGGAGCTCCAGAGCCAAACTGTACAGATTCCTAGTTCCACCTCCAGAGCTGTGCAACTGTAGACAAGTGACCTGATCTATCTGTGCCGCAGCAGCTGTACAGGAGAAGTAAGAATTCCTAGTTCTGGTTCTGGTGAGCGTTTCTGAAACACCCCTTGCCATTTCTCTCTACCTTCTCAATGTGCAGGTCATTTCTGAAAACCCAGCAGGTGGGGTTTTAACAAGGCTGGGCAGGAAGGAGAGGGATATACAGAAAGGAATGTTTATCTAGAGCGCAGCCATAAAAAGTGACATTTGGGAACTTCTCTGGAGGTCCAGTGGTTAAGAATCCATGCTTCCACTGCAGAGGGAATGGATTCAGTCCCTGCTTGGGGAACTAAGATCTCACATGCTGTGGGGCGTGGCCAAAAAAACAACTTTAAAATAAAATTCGACCTTTCTTTCTCTGGCCTTTACCTGTGATCTCCTCAAAGATGGCATGGAAGCCGTCGAAGTTCTTGGAGCCATCTGAGTGGAAGAGGATGTGGAGTGAGGAGCCCGTGCTTCGGATGGGAGCTGGCCGCTCGTTGCCACAGAAACGCTTGATGATCTGGCTGTCGCTGCTCTCCCCGTCGCGGACCTCAACATAGTCATATTGGCACATGTAATCAAACTCCAGGCTCAACATGACAATCCTGGAGGAGGAGAGGGCGAGAGCAGGAGGTAGGTGAGGCCCTGAAGAACCCTTCCGCCCGCCCTGGGCAAGTTCAAGGCCAGATGACAAGCAGGCCTCCGGAAGAGAGGAGCTATGCCCTGATCTGATAGAACCGTGGCCCTGGAGGACTTGCAAGCAGCTGCATTTCTTTCCATGTGTGTGGGCAGGTGTACTGTGTGCAGGTGTGAGGACGCATGCCAGGTGCAGGGGGCACCACAGTCCATTCCGCGAACCTCTGCACACACTGGCTCCTCTTACAGGGGCACTTTCCTCCCAGGCTGCACAGCTGGCTCCTTCCTAAAGTCAGAGCTCGGCTAAAATATTCTCTCCTTAACGAGGCTTCCCTGACAACTCTTTCTAAAGGGAGTCCTTGTTTTCGTCATAATGTGTATAGACATTTTTATTTCTCATATTTATCTCCTTGACTTTGTGAGTGTGTGAGTGCACACAGGCATGTCTGTCTGCTCCCCTAGACTGCAAATTCCTGAAAGGCAGGGCGTGACATCTGTCTTACTCCATCACTGTTTCCTTAGTGCCTAATGCAGTTCCTGGCACGTAGACACAATAAACAAGTGTTGAGTAGGTGACAGAATGGATACTTCAATTTTACCACTGGAGAGTGATAGAGTATATGTTATCTTAAAGACCAAGTAAAGGAAAAAACTCTGCATACTCTTCTGTCTGATGGAAGGATCAGAAGATACTTATCCTCTTGGTAACAATAACTCTTGCCCCA
>SJYW01057380.1:104712-117233 GCA_006410735.1 Raphicerus campestris | reverse complement strand
CCCTAGCAGACACAGTGCCTGCCCTCATGAGTTCTGATTTGAGGGACAGACAAAAAGCAAGGAAACCAGAAAATGAGGGGATTCCAGAGAGTGTTAAGTCCTAAGAAAAATAGAGCAGGTGAGAGCAGCGAGAGTGACTGGGAGGGTAAGCTTTCTACATACATGGTCAAGGACATAGCCGGGCAGACACTTAACTGATGAAATGGAGCCGGCCATGTGCAGGCCATGGGAAAGAGTGGTCCAGGCAGGAGAATCTGTACGTACAAAGGCCCTGAGGTAGTCATGAGCATATCTGAGGAAATGAAAGGAGGCAGGGATGCTACGCTGCCAGGTGGTGCATACCTGGGAGAACGGTATGAACGAAGGTCAGAGAGGAAAGCGGGAGCCATTTTGTGTGGTGAGGAGTTTCAGTTTTGCTCCAAGCCTGAGAGAAACCACGGGAAGGTTTCACCAACAGAATGATAATCTGAGAGAGGATTTTAAAGGATCACTCCAGTCACTCTGAAGAGAGGAGATGGCAGAGCCAGCAAGAGTGGAAGCAGGGAAGCCAATTAGGACACAAGAGAATCCAGGTAAGAGCTGGTGGCAGTTCAAAGTAGAATTTTGGTAGTAGAGACAGTGGAAAGACTTGAGATGATTTTACAGCTGAGTAAATAGATTCTCTGGTGACCTGGCTGTGGTAGGTGATGGAAAAGGGAACACCAGGGATGACACCAGCTTTGGGGCTGGCCACCAGGATGCAGAGTATTTCCATCGTTATAACTGTCCCTGGCCAGCAGGTCCAGGTTTGCAGGGAAGAAACCTATATCCTTCTGTGCCTCCCTGGGGCCCTTTCCTGGGCAGGTGATGTGCTGCTCAACCCCTCCAACATTTTGGAGCTTTGGTTAGTGGAGTTGGGGAGGGGGGCACTGATTTCTTTTCATCCTGGGTCTTGGAGAAGCTCTCCAGAGGCCTCTGAGGAGACCATTTGTCCTGGTCCCTGAGTTGCTGAAAAATTAGCCTGTGGCATCCAAAACTGTCCTTATCACTCTGGAAAATCCAGCCTGGAGCCCATTCAGCAGAATGGTGTAGCCTCTCACTTGCTCCTTGAACTTCCTCTGGGAAAGTTCATTTACTGAACCTTAATCCTAACACCCCAGAACCTCAGGGAACAATAAGACCAGCAACTAAAGGGTGGCTTTGATGAGGAGGGTTGGGAAAGGGACCTGCGTTCTGGATCCTCTCAATGTGGGCACAGTGTTGCCCCCCCCTGCAGGACACACTGCTATCGAGGGGCCAGCTGACATATGGCAACATCCGGGCGCATCACCCACCCAGAAGACACCAACTGGAAGCCTGTGCTCCAGAAGATTAGCAATCTCTATCACCGCCAACGCCTCCATGAGTTAGAAAAGGGAAGAGCTAGGTGGACAATGTCCCTAGAAGTCCCGGGCTGAGTGGGCCACTCTGCTTTCCTAAAGAGGAAGAGCAGAGGTGTCTGCCAGGAGAGAGGAGAAACGCTGGAGGCACGGAGCAGATCTTTCAACTTTTTTTATGCAGGAAGGGTCTATTGAGCGCCTGTCGTGTGTACCATGTCCTGTTCCAGGCTCCCAGATGCAACAGTGAACAGTTCTCACAAAGCAGGACGCACTTGTGCTATTTATCTCTAGTTACAACTGAGTCCATGGCATGAATTAAACACTTGCGTGGACCCCAGCGCTCCGTAAGATGAACGGCTTATCTTCCACACAAAGCAAGGAATCGCTTTATTGGTTGTGGAGGTGGTGGTTGCTTTCTGAGAATAGCAATGAAAGAAGCTGTGACAAGCATAAACCCCAATCTAGAGTACAAAGTCCCTGAAGGTTAAGCCTGGCCTTAGTTCCTCCCCTTCCGTAGAATGCAGCCAGTACTAAGTCAATAGGTGACATGGTCACGGTTATGGATGGGCAGGTTGCTCTCAGTGCTGTGTTCCGTCATATTGGTGTCTTCTTGGGGTCATCATCACCTGAGTCCCACTGTCTGCAGTCAGTGAAGGGCAAGCATTTAACTGGTGGTAGTCTTACCCAGGCCTTATCCCACAAAATCATTAAGAGGTACAGTGAAAGGCTCTAATACACATTTTCTGCTTTCAAGAATAAAATGTAGATGGTTAGCCCTGATTACTAGGATCCAGGACCTTTGGTTTTGTTATTGCACTTCCTTAAACCTCAGGTTCCATAATTCTGACCCCAGCCCCTTACCTGAGTTGGATGATAAATCCAGGTTTGGCGTGAATGGTCCACTCACAGTGAGCATTCAGGGGGTAGCTCTCCAACAAAATCTGACCCTTTGGAACACGTAGAACCTGGCCACATCCTGAGAAGAGAAGATTGAGGCATGGAAATTGGAGTCAACAGGAAAGAGATGGTAAAAGGTCTCAAAGCCTCGAGCTCACCCCACACCCCTGAAAACAGAATGGAGAAGGATATTTCTATTTCTCAAGCCGCTGGTGATATGCTCAGCAACTGGCAATGAATTATTCATTCATTTAACCCACCGGCTTGAGAAGGGAAATAGCATCATTCCAGTTTTCCAGATGGAAAAATGGATAACCAGAGATTAAATAATTTGTCTAGCTATTAAGTGACAGAGCAGAGATTTAAAACCTAGCTGTGTCTGAATGTGAGATCCAATCCACTCTCATCCTGCCTCTCCAAGACTGCCACACACCAGCCTGCTGCCTCCACCTTACAAGGCTCAGAAAGTAGGCCCTCCCAGCAGATCTACCTGGGACACTGTGGCCTTTGTTCAGCATCTAAATTTATGTAAGCCCCTCTTCTCTGTGTCCCCTGCATACCCTCTACTCCACACATAAAATCCCAAAGCAACTCCTTTTTATGTGCCTCCATCCAATTAGAAAATGTATGTATTAATTTGTTCTATGAGTAGTTATGCAATAGCGAAAGCATAGTCGCTCAGTTGTGTCTGACTCTTTGCAACTCTATAGACGGTAGCCCACCAGGCTCCTCTGTCCATGGAATTCTCCAGGCCAGAATCTGGAGTGGGTAGCCATTCCATTCTCCAGGGGATCTTTCTGACCCAGGGATGGAACCTAGGTCTTTGACATTGCAGGGAGATTCTTTACCATCTGAGCCACCAGGGAAGCACCTCTCTTCCCTGGTGCTGGATGCTGGACATGAACTCCAACCAGTCCAATTGGATTAGTGATTTTCGATTTTTTTTCTAGCTCCCAATACCTTCCCCCCCCCAAACTCTTATGAAGACCACCAATTTAATTTAAAAAAATGAATCCAAGAGGGGGTCCTGGTTGAAGTAGAAGCTGGGACCCCAAGCTCTCCATCCTCATTATCACCTTGGTCCCCTGAGTTAGTTCCAAGGAATCCCCCAAATTTGAAAAGTACAGAAGAGAATCTCCATTCAATTACATCATATATCACATCTTCTAGTGTCAAGATAAGCAGAGGTCTGTACCCCAATGGCACCCCACTCCAGCACTCTTGCCTGGAAAATCCCATGGACTTAGGAGCCTGGTGGGCTGCAGTCCATGGGGTCGCTAGGAGTCAGACACGACTGAGTGACTTCACTTTCAATTTTCACTTTCATGCATTGGAGAAGGAAATGGCAACCCACTCCAGTGTTCTTGCCTGGAGAATCCCAGGGACAGGGGAGCCTGGTGGGCTGCCATCTATGGGATCTCGCAGAGTCGGACATGACTGAAGCGACTTAGCAGCAGCAGTACCATAGTTGTAGGGAAAAAATGATCTCAGTCATGTAAATAAATTATATTTTCTGCCAGAGTTGGCAAACTATGATCCATGGGCCAAATCCAGCTCACTGCCTATATTTTAAATGAAGTTTTATTGGAACAAAGCCACATACATTTTTAATGCATCATTTAAAGTTGGTTTCCAGCCACAATGACAGACTTGAGTAGCTGCAAAACAAGACAGTAGAATCCACAAAAATGTAGCTATTTACTACCTACCCCTTTTTAGGAAAAGCTTATTTAACCCTATCTACACAGAACTCCAGTACTTTGGCCACCTAATGCGGAGTTGACTCACTGGAAAAGACTCTGATGCTGGGAGGGATTGGGGGCAGGAGGAGAAGGGGATGACAGAGGATGAAATGGCTGGATGGCATCACTAACTCTATGGACGTGAGTCTAAGTGAACTCCGGGAGTTGGTGATGAACAGGGAGGCCTGGCGTGCTGCGATTCATGGGGTCGCAAAGAGTCGGACACAACTGAGTAACTGAACTGAACTGAACTGAACACAGAACTCATTCTGACATCATAAACTCCAGACCTTCAGAGGAGTTTAATAACCTCCCCCAATAAATTCCCAAGCTCGAAAGAAAAACATGAACATCAGTGTATGGTGCCTCATGGCAAGATGATGGTGGTAATATTTCTACAGTGGTAGGAATATAGCCCAAACTCTGTTTTCAATAAGCTGTGAGGTCTGAGGTGTGTGATTTTTTCAAAGTTGAGTGCTAGGTTGCCCAAGTCACCTCATCATTAGGATGTTTATTGCTTCCATTTCTGCGTGGGAAGCATCTCTCGCCCCTTTCCACGTGAGTCTCTTGATTTGGCCCAGCCTCCATCGTCTGTCTGTGATCCCAGTCTCCTTGTATCCATCCTTTCTCCCGACTTTCCATTCCCCACAAGGCTGCCAAAGCTACCACTTAAAGACATGAATTAGATCACATTTCTCTCTCGACTCGCCCCTCCAAAGACTGTACCCTGTAACTCACCTGCCCGCAGCACCCACGGCCCTGCCCTCTGTTCAGCCTCCACCGCCACCCACCCAGTCTTCACTCTGAGCCAGCCACACGGCCCCCTTCCGGTCCCAACTCCAGGCCTCGCACCCACTGCTCCCTTAACCTAGAAGGTTCATCCTCTTCCACGTCTCCTTCCTTTGGGAATTAAGCTCAACTGCTACTTCTTCAAAGAGGCCTTCCTGGACCACCCAGCTAAAACGGACCTTCACACTTCTACAGTCACTGCCATTACTTGATTTTGTCTTCTTCATAATGGATATCGCTACTGGAAATTTTCTAACTTATTTGCTTACACCCTTTGGTAGAGCTAGCACTCCCCTAGTTTGTACAACTAGAATGGAACCTGGCACAGAACATGTGCTCAGTAAAGAGCTGTTGAATGAATGAACGATGACATTGTGGCAGGCCAGGGACTGGCTAAAAGCCTTACACATATTCAATGGTTTAATGCTCATGAGAAAGCTTGGAGATAGCTGAGGTAAATGGAGAGACTGGTTTAGTTCATACTTGGGGAGGGGGTGGAGAGGAGAGAAAGGAGTGAGGAGAAAATAGGCCTGGCCCAGGAGGGACAGCCAGGGTCCTGGCGGAGTATTTACTAATCACTCATGGGCAGAGGAGCCTGGCAGGCCACAGTCCACAGGGTAGCAGAGAGTCGGACGCAACTGGAATGACTAAGCATGCCGCACACGCACCTTAATTTTACATTTTGCACATTTACAGACAGTTCCTAAGGGAATACACTACACGCTGCTATATTTAAAATGGATAACAACAAGGTCCTACTGTATACACAGGAAATTCTGCTCAACGGTGTGTGGCAGCCTGGATGGGAGGGGAGTTTGGGGGAGAATGGACACACGTGTACGTATGGCTGAGCTGCTCTGTGTTCACCTGAAGCTATCACAACATTGCTACTTGGCTATACCCCAATCTAAAATAAAAAGTTAAGAAAAGAGAGCTGGGTGAACGACACTTCACCCAGACAAGGAACATTTCCACCCCAGACAAGGAACCCTAAGGATGGGAGAAGTTAGGTATCCCCATGGCCCACAGCCAGGAAGTCGGAAGGTGGCAGATGACTGCTCTAACTGTAGAGCAGTGGTTGCGATGGGACGTCGGAGTCCCCTATCAGTATGAGTCTCAACCTTAGAGTCACCAGCTGTGTGGCCTTGGGTGAGTTACAGCATCTCTCAGAATCCCACCAGATCTGAGCCAAATGGGAATAAAACTGGCATCTACTCCATTCGTTTCATGAGACGTCAAATGCCAGCTGTTGTTAGTTGGTGGCAAATCAGGGACTTGAACTTGAATCTGTCTAGGACCAGCACTGGATCTCTGATAGTACATTAACCTGTCTTAGGGTTTCCTGACCCAGCCTTCTCCTGCACCTTTTTGAAGCAGCAGGATTTCCCACAAGCATTCCCAAATACATTGAATCTTTGCCCGTCCCCCTCCCTCTCCAGCTATTGGAAATGCACGTGCCTTCTTCCTGCACACCTCACACTCCTCATCGCCCCCATCCGCCCATCTGCTGCCCGGCTACGGAAGTGATACCCTGGGTGTTAGAGACAAAAAAAGAAACCTTCCTGCACAGCCTCCGCCCCCCCGGGGACTGGCAGCTTCCCCGCCACAAGGTGTTAAGTCCCAGCTCTGCAGCAAACCTCCCGCAGGGACCCCAAGTTAGAACCGGCAGCAGATGCTGCCAGCCAGCTTCTGGTTTCCTCCCTGGAATCAGACAGGAGTGTCATGCTCAGATCCGCTCTCCCTCTCTCAGATCTGGGGGAGCCAGCAGGCTTTGGCCAGCCCGAGGGTCTCATGATGCCTGGGGAGTACCTGGGGTCCCACCCCTGATCCCCGCGCTGGCCCCTGGCCACGTGAGATACAAGACCACTGGTTCCTGGAGACCAGGGGCTATCCTTCAGAAACAGCCAGGGTTCCCAACCACACAAACAGCTGGGTCCTTCATGATGTTTCCCTTCTCACTCTGGAGGGGAGGCCAGAGTCAGCCTCAAGACAGGGTGCAAGTTCCAAGCAGCCAGAGACACAGAGGCCACTTCTCAGAAATGTGCTTTGCGGGGAGGGCGCAGTTAGTGGGCACCGGGCAAAAGAGAAGGCACCCCATGCCCTCCTCACACCAAGGGGTTCCTTCAGCCCCCGTCTCACTCCCACCCCCACAGGGAGTCCGAGGGGCCGAGTGCAGGGCAGACTCACTGCACCCTCTGTCTAGGGCTGAACACAGCCAAGTGTCCCCGCCAACGGAGTGTGGCTGGCCAGCCCAGCAAGTGGTCCTGGGGCTGAAAGATAGGAGTGGCAAGGGCCCTGACGACGTGCTCGGATTCCCTGACCTCGTCTGGCTGCAAGGGAAGAGGTGAGCATGTGCGTGTGTGGTGTATGTAGGGAATTTTGCCAGCCACGCCAGACTGGCCCCTGAGATCTCAAATCCTGGACTCATCTCCAACCCTGCCTCCTCTCCTATCCTTGCTACAAACCCAAACAGGAGAGAGAGCTGGATAGACTCTGCTTCGACAGAGCTGAAAGGAAATCTTCATGAATTTCCAAACTAGAAGGAGAGCTGGAAGCTTCCCAACAGCAGCGAACACCCCCAGCATTCTGACAAGTGTCCTTATCTCCAGCTGGGGGAGAAAGGAGGGAGGGGCCGTTCTGAAAAGCAGTGGATTTTTTTTTTTTAAATCTTTCCTCTTGGCTGGGGGCTGCTGCTGCTAAGTAACTTCAGTCGTATCCGCGACCCCATAGACAGCAGCCCACCAGGCTCCCGCGTCCCTGGCATTCTCCAAGCAAGAACACTGGAGTGGGTTGCCATTTCCTTCTCCAATGCATGAAAGTGAAAAGTGAAAGTGAAGTTGCTCAGTCGTGTCCGACTCCTAGCGACCCCGTGGACTGCAGCCAACCAGGCTCCTCTGTCCATGGGATTTTCCAGGCAAGAGTACTGGAGTGGGGTGCCATTGCCTTCTCAAGGAGTACTAAAGAAAGAATTCTGATAGCTTCCCTTTTTTTTGGCCATGCTCCACAACTTGCAAGATCTTAGCTGCCTGACCAGGGATTGACCCACATCCTCAGCAATGAAAGCTTGGAGTGCTAACCACTGATGCAGGCGTGTGTGGGCGTGCTAAGCCTCTTCAGCCATGTCTGACTCTGTATAACCCCGTGGACTGTAGCTCCCCAGGCTTCTCTGTCCAGGGGATTCTCCAGGCAAGAATACTGGAGTGGGTTGCCATGCCCTCCTCCAGGGGATCTTCCCCACCCAGGGATCGAACCCATGTCTCTTACGTCTCCTGCGTTGGCAAGCAGGCTCTTTAACCATTAGTGCCACCTGGGAAGCCCCTGGAAGCCAGACCAGGTCCTAATCTCAGTTCAGATTTTTCCTAGCTGTGTGATCCCAGACAACTTCTTCAGATTTTCCAAGCTGAGAGTCCCTCATTTGGAAATAACAGGAGGACCCACAACCATGCTGTTGTTGCTGATTTATTATTTAAGGATTAAATGAGATAGTTACTGTATGTGAAGCATTTAGCAAAGTGTCTGGACACATGAACAATAAACCGCAGCTAACACTGTCAATTCTCAAGTCTTGTCTGAATCTGAGACACAAACTTGGCAAAAGAATCACAGCTGACAGCCCAGGTTCTGATCCACTGCTCCAGGTCTCCTAAGAGCCTCTTTACATCATTGGCTAAAGCTCTAAAGCCTTTAGGCCCCAGAGCCTAGACAGGGCTGGCAGAACAAAAGCCTGAATGATGACATGGGAATGACCCACACACCAGACCAGAAGCAAGAAGGAAGCTGATATCGTCCATGTGATTTGGTTCATCCTACCCTGACCTGCTCATCCCTCATACAGGCACTTGGAGTGAAGACCTCAAGGACCTTCAAGAAGTGGCTTAGTACAGAGGAGAAGGGCTGGACTCTGGGGCCCAGCTTCTGAACTGGCATCCTGGCCCTGCCACATAACAGCTGCAGGACAGCAAGTGGTAAAGTGACTCAGCCTCTCTGAGCCTCGATGCCCTCACCTGTAAAAGGCTGGATGGGGATGAATGGTTCATACATGACGGTACTTAGAGCAATGTCTGGTTCATGATAAGTGATAGCGTATACCAGGGGCTCACGTCTTCATCAGGTCTCTAGAAATGACTTCATGGCCCACCCTGTGATCTGGCCTATAATTCCAATCAATCTAATATTTTACAATGGTTGCTTAAGTGTGTGTCTCCTCCATGACAGTTCCGTGAAAGCAAGGATCTTGCTCACCTTTATATGCATGAAATATGTGCTTAATTATTAACTGAATGAATGACTCTGCAAAATTAAATTAAGCCTCTTCCTGCCCAATCAAACCATTTTTGAATCCTCTTCCCAATCCCATACCAAATGGTCTATCCATTCAGTTGAAACAGTTGTCCAGCAAAAATACCATCTACCACTTTGTTGCAAAAAGGTTTTTGTCCCCCAGATTCATCACAATCTTCACCAAAAAAGCACACACTGAGATAACCCTGACGATCCAATTCAAAAGTTGAGGACTGGGCTAGAGCAGCATGAAAAATTAGACAACTAAATATTTTCTTTTTTCTCTGTGCTTCAGTTTGGTTGATTTCTACCAATCTGTATTTAAATTCCCTGATCCTATCTTCCATCGTGATCAATCAGCTATTAATCCCCTCTGATGATTTTTTTAATTTCAAATATTACAATGTGTTCAGTTCTGGGATTTCCTTTTGGTTCTTATTAATGCTTTCTAAATCTATTCTCAATTTTCTCATCTCTTCATCCATTATAATTACCTTTTCCTACAGATCCTTTAATATATTCATTTAAAAATTACTTAAAACTCTTTGTCTGAAAATTCTAATATTTGATCCCATGTGGTGTGTTTCTCTTGACTGATCTTTCTCTTGACTATTGGTCCTATTCTCTTCTTGTTTATTTACAACAGAAAAGACATATTTTCTTTTGATTGGTAATATCTTTTCCTCTATTAGGCAGGCAGAATGAGGTACTGATCAATCTGATCAAATCAGAAAGCAAGCTAGTTTGGGACAGGACTGAGGCTATAATCCCTCCAGAAGCATCTTGAAAGTCAAGCAGGGGGAACCTTAGAAAACTTATTTTTGATTTTGAACATTCTCCCTGCCCAACTTCCTGCACCTCCATTACTATAAGGTCAGAAATCTTTGAGCCTGTGAGACAACTAGACTCTGAGATGACAAATTTTTGAGACTGGAGAATAACAACAATATTCCAAGATCTTCTAGCCTCACCCTCAGCCTCTGCTTGCTCAACAAAATTTCACTAACGAGAAGTCTCAGTGGATAGGGTAATCTTTGTTTGGGGGTCTATTTTAGATGCAAGTTCAACAGGCCAGCCCACAGGCTCATCCCAAGTCTGGCTGGCTTCTCCTCCTCCTCAGGCAGGCCTTCACCTGCCCTGCCCCGACCTCAGTAGCTGGCCTCAGGTAAGACGCATCCTGGATCACTTGCTCTCCTAGGAAGAGCTCTTTCCTATGGAGTTTAGTTTCTTTCAGATTCTGTGTTCATAGATACGTGATGGCTTTAAAGTAAATTCTGAATTTCCCTTGATTTACAGAGTGATTTCTTGCTGTCTGAACAAGAAGGAAGGCCTTTTTCATGTCCCTTTCCACCCAAACCAGAAGTTGAGCACTAATCGATGAGCTCTTTTAATAACATAAAACCGTCTGCAAAAGTTCAAATGTTAATTCTCTAGAATCAAGAACTTCAGCACATAAAGTATGAAATGCTATTCACCACACATACAATATCTGTCCTGGAAAGCAGCCTCCCATGTCCCTGTGCTCAGTCGTGTCCGACTCTTTGTGACCCGTGGACTGTTGCCTGCCAGGCTCCTCTGTCCACGGAGTTCTCTGGACAAGAATACTGGGGTGGGTTGCCATTTCCTCCTCCAGAGGATCTTCCCAGCCCAGGGATCAAACCCACGTCTCCTGCATCTCCTGCACTGGCAGATGAATTCTTTGCCACTGGGGCCACCTGGGAAGCCCTAATCTCCTCATCACCAGCGTATTATCCTCTTGTTTCTTAGGGAATTCTGTTTTATTATTATTCCTCTGTGGCCCCACATTGATTTCCTTCCCAACAAAGAAAAAAGAAAGAGCGCCCTTCAAGGCTCTGATTTAACAATAATACGAATAGCAGCTACCATTTATCAAGCACTTATTACGTTCCAGACTCCTTATTAAGGAATTTCGTAGACAGCACTTCATTTAACCCTCACATTAATCCTTCATTAAATCCTCTGATGGGGCACTGTTATTTCCCTCATTTTGTAAATGAGAAGCTGAGATTTACAAAGATTGGGTAGCATTGCCAAAGTCACAGAAGGAGTCATGAAACAGATTAAAATCCAGGTCTTACAGATTAAAAGCCTGGTTTCAAGCCCAGCTATTAACCACCACATAATACCATCCTCAATTTGTACCCAGTTGAGCACTGTTCCTTTCCTGGGGGTGTCAGGACACAAAAGCCCAGACTTGCATGAGCCAGGTTTCAGTAACTCCACCCAGGCGACTCTATTTTTCCCCAGTAGTACAGCTCCAGAGATGAGTAAATTAGTGACACCTAGCTCGGTGGGCCTTTTCTCCCCCTCCCCCTCCTTCCCTCCTTCCTTCTTTCTCTTTCTCTCTCTCTTTTCCTCCCTTCTCTCCCTCTCTCTCCTTCTCTTCCTGTCTCCCTCTCTCTCTCCTCTCTCTCTCTTTCTCACTGACTCTCAATCATTCCTGGACCAGCACAAATCACGCTCCTCTCTGATATTCCAACCCCACATTTTTGGTCGCCACTGATGGCCTGTTCCTCTGTTCCTCTGTGTCTATCTACAATGTGACTAAGGAAATGAAAAGTATCACAGGCCTATAAACTCTCCCCATAAGCCCTCTCTCACCTAGGTTGCTCTCCTAACCTTCCCACCTCCCCATGACCCCTCAGGGCCTGAAGTGTTGGCATTACTTCAGTGCTACCTAGAATCGTGACATCCGGGAGGCTCTCGGGCCGCTCCTGCTCATCTCATTTAGTGGCTTAGGAACTTGGTCTGAAGGCCAAGTTAAATAAACTTCACTCTGGAAGACTACAGAGTGGCTGCACTTAAGAACTCAACTTTCCAGTTTAAGAAGCTTTGAAAGGACGCCTTGATTTTACCTTTAGAGATCAGTGCCTCTCATTGCCAGTGCAGATCACAGTTCCTAAATATCATTCCCCACAAAAGGAACCAGGATTGGAGAAATGCCTGGTTTCAGGACTTGTACATTTGAAACACTGAGGGGGTGGGGGCAGTGCCGAGAAGCAAGGCAGTGCTCACAGAACGATGCAGCGATCATCTTAAAGGGACTTTGGCGGCCAATTCTGGGACAATTTAAGCATCAAAAAGAGGACAAGAGGATTAACGGGGGGGAAAAAATGAAAATTCATGAGCTCACTGTACAGAAGAAGAGAGAGAAGACAAATGTGGGAAAATTATAATAACGGGTGAATCCAGGTAAAGAATGAATGTAGTATTCTTTCAACTCTGTGTATTTAAAACTTATCTAAATAAAAACTTGAAGAAAAAAGGAATCATTCTTCTCAATATTCTGCGATTACTAAAGCAACCTTTCCTGGCCAGGAAAATGTGAAGAAAGTTTTCCCCTGGGCTCAGTGACCTCCAGCCCTTCTCCAGTTCTCTTGCTTAATGTAACTTGTCAATGATTATGAATGACTCGATCACATAATGGATGTTA
>SJYW01057380.1:85612-103643 GCA_006410735.1 Raphicerus campestris | reverse complement strand
CAAGAATACTGGGGTGGGTTGCCATTTCCTCCTCCAGAGGATCTTCCCAGCCCAGGGATCAAACCCACGTCTCCTGCATCTCCTGCACTGGCAGATGGATTCTTTGCCACTGGGGCCACCTGGGAAGCCCTAATCTCCTCATCACCAGCATATTATCCTCTTGTTTCTTAGGGAATTCTGTTTTATTATTATTCCTCTGTGGCCCCACATTGATTTCCTTCCCAACAAAGAAAAAAGAAAGAGCGCCCTTCAAGGCTCTGATTTAACAATAATACGAATAGCAGCTACCATTTATCAAGCACTTATTACGTTCCAGACTCCTTATTAAGGAATTTCGTAGACAGCACTTCATTTAACCCTCACATTAATCCTTCATTAAATCCTCTGATGGGGCACTGTTATTTCCCTCATTTTGTAAATGAGAAGCTGAGATTTACAAAGATTGGGTAGCATTGCCAAAGTCACAGAAGGAGTCATGAAACAGATTAAAATCCAGGTCTTACAGATTAAAAGCCTGGTTTCAAGCCCAGCTATTAACCACCACATAATACCATCCTCAATTTGTACCCAGTTGAGCACTGTTCCTTTCCTGGGGGTGTCAGGACACAAAAGCCCAGACTTGCATGAGCCAGGTTTCAGTAACTCCACCCAGGCGACTCTATTTTTCCCCAGTAGTACAGCTCCAGAGATGAGTAAATTAGTGACACCTAGCTCGGTGGGCCTTTTCTCCCCCTCCCCCTCCTTCCCTCCTTCCTTCTTTCTCTTTCTCTCTCTCTTTTCCTCCCTTCTCTCCCTCTCTCTCCTTCTCTTCCTGTCTCCCTCTCTCTCTCCTCTCTCTCTCTTTCTCACTGACTCTCAATCATTCCTGGACCAGCACAAATCACGCTCCTCTCTGATATTCCAACCCCACATTTTTGGTCGCCACTGATGGCCTGTTCCTCTGTTCCTCTGTGTCTATCTACAATGTGACTAAGGAAATGAAAAGTATCACAGGCCTATAAACTCTCCCCATAAGCCCTCTCTCACCTAGGTTGCTCTCCTAACCTTCCCACCTCCCCATGACCCCTCAGGGCCTGAAGTGTTGGCATCACTTCAGTGCTACCTAGAAGCGTGACATCCGGGAGGCTCTCGGGCCGCTCCTGCTCATCTCATTTAGTGGCTTAGGAACTTGGTCTGAAGGCCAAGTTAAATAAACTTCACTCTGGAAGACTACAGAGTGGCTGCACTTAAGAACTCAACTTTCCAGTTTAAGAAGCTTTGAAAGGACGCCTTGATTTTACCTTTAGAGATCAGTGCCTCTCATTGCCAGTGCAGATCACAGTTCCTAAATATCATTCCCCACAAAAGGAACCAGGATTGGAGAAATGCCTGGTTTCAGGACTTGTACATTTGAAACACTGAGGGGGTGGGGGCAGTGCCGAGAAGCAAGGCAGTGCTCACAGAACGATGCAGCGATCATCTTAAAGGGACTTTGGCGGCCAATTCTGGGACAATTTAAGCATCAAAAAGAGGACAAGAGGATTAACGGGGGGGAAAAAATGAAAATTCATGAGCTCACTGTACAGAAGAAGAGAGAGAAGACAAATGTGGGAAAATTATAATAACGGGTGAATCCAGGTAAAGAATGAATGTAGTATTCTTTCAACTCTGTGTATTTAAAACTTATCTAAATAAAAACTTGAAGATAAAAGGAATCATTCTTCTCAATATTCTGCGATTACTAAAGCAACATTTTCCTGGCCAGGAAAATGTGAAGAAAGTTTTCCCCTGGGCTCAGTGACCTCCAGCCCTTCTCCAGTTCTCTTGCTTAATGTAATTTGTCAATGATTATGAATGACTCGATCACATAATGGATGTTAAGACTGTAAAGAATTGGGTTAAAACCATCTGTGACGAGCATTGTCAAAGACAGTGAGCAAATAAAGGTGCTACCACGTCTGCTCAGTACTGAAAGGTCTATAATTAAAATATAAACATGTGTGATCCATTCTGGCATTTGCCTGGTGCTCCTTTCTTCTAAGGTTCTATATGGCACTCAGGAAAAAGTGCCAGGGTTCTACAATGGTGTTCAGCAAGAAGCCCTCCTCCACAATTAAATGATCTAAAAGGATCACTTGGGCGCCATCTACTGGGCAAATGCTTGCACTGCCACATGGCTCCAGCACGGCCCCAGCCACGGACAGACCGCTCAAGTGTTCAGCTGCCCCTTAATAGAGGCAGGCAGCATCCTGCCTGCCTAGACAGCAGGGCAGACAGTCAACAAATACTGAAATGAATTACTTCCGCCTGTGAATTCCTCTTACATGTATTCACTGTGAGCTGTAGGTGATGAGAAACTAATAGCATCATATTGATGTCTTCTTATGGTCAAGTCCTGTTTCCACGAACGTATTGTAAACTCACGGCGAGGTTCCCTGTTTCCCCTGGTGACCTGCCTAGTGATCCATAAGAAATGCTCTCTTTGTGTGTGTGGCTGGGATCAGGAAACATACACTGCATGGAATGAGGCTTTCACTGTGGAATTGAACAAGCATAACTGAACCAACACAGAATGGAACAGGAGTATGATCATCGCTTTGTTTGTTTCATAGCATTGACCGTATTCTTTTTGTCTCTCGTCTCTAAATTTCAGGTTCTAAAATGACTACATCTGTCTTGCTCATCACTGCACATAGAAGCATTCTTTCAAGAAACATTTTCTGAGTGGATTGTGGTTTGTTGTTCAGTTGCTAAGTTGTGTCNCGTGACATCCGGGAGGCTCTCGGGCCGCTCCTGCTCATCTCATTTAGTGGCTTAGGAACTTGGTCTGAAGGCCAAGTTAAATAAACTTCACTCTGGAAGACTACAGAGTGGCTGCACTTAAGAACTCAACTTTCCAGTTTAAGAAGCTTTGAAAGGACGCCTTGATTTTACCTTTAGAGATCAGTGCCTCTCATTGCCAGTGCAGATCACAGTTCCTAAATATCATTCCCCACAAAAGGAACCAGGATTGGAGAAATGCCTGGTTTCAGGACTTGTACATTTGAAACACTGAGGGGGTGGGGGCAGTGCCGAGAAGCAAGGCAGTGCTCACAGAACGATGCAGCGATCATCTTAAAGGGACTTTGGCGGCCAATTCTGGGACAATTTAAGCATCAAAAAGAGGACAATAGGATTAACGGGGGGAAAAAAATGAAAATTCATGAGCTCACTGTACAGAAGAAGAGAGAGAAGACAAATGTGGGAAAATTATAATAACGGGTGAATCCAGGTAAAGAATGAATGTAGTATTCTTTCAACTCTGTGTATTTAAAACTTATCTAAATAAAAACTTGAAGATAAAAGGAATCATTCTTCTCAATATTCTGCGATTACTAAAGCAACATTTTCCTGGCCAGGAAAATGTGAAGAAAGTTTTCCCCTGGGCTCAGTGACCTCCAGCCCTTCTCCAGTTCTCTTGCTTAATGTAATTTGTCAATGATTATGAATGACTCGATCACATAATGGATGTTAAGACTGTAAAGAATTGGGTTAAAACCATCTGTGACGAGCATTGTCAAAGACAGTGAGCAAATAAAGGTGCTACCACGTCTGCTCAGTACTGAAAGGTCTATAATTAAAATATAAACATGTGTGATCCATTCTGGCATTTGCCTGGTGCTCCTTTCTTCTAAGGTTCTATATGGCACTCAGGAAAAAGTGCCAGGGTTCTACAATGGTGTTCAGCAAGAAGCCCTCCTCCACAATTAAATGATCTAAAAGGATCACTTGGGCGCCATCTACTGGGCAAATGCTTGCACTGCCACATGGCTCCAGCACGGCCCCAGCCACGGACAGACCGCTCAAGTGTTCAGCTGCCCCTTAATAGAGGCAGGCAGCATCCTGCCTGCCTAGACAGCAGGGCAGACAGTCAACAAATACTGAAATGAATTACTTCCGCCTGTGAATTCCTCTTACATGTATTCACTGTGAGCTGTAGGTGATGAGAAACTAATAGCATCATATTGATGTCTTCTTATGGTCAAGTCCTGTTTCCACGAACGTATTGTAAACTCACGGCGAGGTTCCCTGTTTCCCCTGGTGACCTGCCTAGTGATCCATAAGAAATGCTCTCTTTGTGTGTGTGGCTGGGATCAGGAAACATACACTGCATGGAATGAGGCTTTCACTGTGGAATTGAACAAGCATAACTGAACCAACACAGAATGGAACAGGAGTATGATCATCGCTTTGTTTGTTTCATAGCATTGACCGTATTCTTTTTGTCTCTCGTCTCTAAATTTCAGGTTCTAAAATGACTACATCTGTCTTGCTCATCACTGCACATAGAAGCATTCTTTCAAGAAACATTTTCTGAGTGGATTGTGGTTTGTTGTTCAGTTGCTAAGTTGTGTCCAACTCTTAGCAGCCCCATGAGCTACAGCACGCCATGTTTCTCTGTCCTTCACTATTTTTGAATGGATGGGTAGATTTATTCATTACTTCTTTTTAATGAATGGGGGCATGCGTGCTCCACTTTGCCTGCCTAGTGGTGGTGACCCATTGCCCTGAGCCAGTTCTGCTGTCTTTGAGAAAGTTTGATCCTATACATGGAAACCATCACCCATCCAGACCAAACAGACCTACACAGTCGGCTGTTGAACTGAGGCTAAACGCAAGACTCAACCATCAGGTGCTATTTGGAAAGATACATCGATAGGATTTCTTTGGGAAAATGCAGTCCTCTGTCTTTGACTTCCTGCATGCAAATATTCTTCCCCTTCTCTGCCCTGTCCTCCAAACAAATTTACTCACAGTGTTTAGAGTCTTGTTCAGAAAATATTTGTATCCTTTCCTTTGAGATGGAATATACGCTCCTACTTGACTGATCTGTGGTTCAGCCACGTGACTTCCTTAGAATACGAGTGAGCGTGATAAGAGCAGGGGCCACGGACGTGGCCGTGTGTTTGGCTTGACTGCTCTCGCTTCTGTGACACACTCGAAGCAGGTCACACCCCAAACTGCCCGCTGTGGTCTGAGCTCCGAACTCCAGAGTTCAACCCAGGCCAACCCAGCTGACACCAGTTAAACCCCAGCCAACTCACAGACGCATGATAGAGAAAAATAATACACATCTATCCTTTTGAGGTTGACTCTTACGCCCCCAATACTGACTAATACATATGAACACACTACCACCACCACCTGTGAGAGCTTTAACCTAGAAATCCTACTCTCTGACCACACTCCTCTTTCATCTACATGTTTGGTGCCTTTATTACCACCAGGCCTGCTTTTCCATCTCATCGACACCTCTGGTCTCTATTTTCTTTACCAGGTTCATTTTGGGTTCATGTCCTGCCCACACTGGACCCCTGGACAGTTGTGTCTCTGCCAACTCTTAGGTCAACCACATGACTGCTTTTATTCTACTCTGCTACCATGCTGCTGGTGAGCATCACCCACCTGTCCAGGCTGAATCACCTACACATTAATTCCAGCTTCCACTGGGTCCTCAGCCATGCTTGGGCATTCTTTAACTTTTTGGTAGCTGGTGCATTTCCTCATTCATCAGGTGGCTCTCCCCAAATTTTGGTAGTCTCAAGCCTCAGCTTCCCTTCTACTCTGCTATCATTAGAGACTTCATATGCTGCTTTGCAGAGAAAACAAAGCTACAGGAAGAGTTTACCAATAGGAGGTAGATGAGACAAGGGGTCTGACATCACACAGACCCTGAAATCCCACAGACTTAGGGGTCTTAGGTATTTTCCTTACCCTTTGCCCTAGACTCCTGTGTTTTTGCTACATGTTTGATCAGGCAAGAAATACCAATAACACTCCATCCTCTATCTCTGTGGACTGGAAATATCGTTTGTAAGAGTAAAATTAATGAGAGTCTAAAACCATCCTGGTTGCTTCTAATTTAAATGGGGAACATGTAAAATAGGCTTAACAAAATAATAACAGTTTATACATTGCTCCAGATCCTGCCGCTCAGAGTGATATTCACCACTGGGTTGCTGCATGGGGGAATCTTAAACTGAAAGACAGCTCAGATTTCCACTCCATTTTCAAAGGATTATTGACACAGAGGGGAGCAATAATAAAGATTAAGCAGTTCTTGGAGATCAAGCAGAACCCAGAAAGAATCCCTTTCCTGGGACAAGTGGCATGCTGACAGGTTGATGTGGGTTCCAAGAGTTGAACTCAGGATTTAAGAAGTTTTCCAATAGGAATTCATATTTAAAATGCACTACAGACAACATTTTTGAAGCCTGATTCACTGCCTGCTGACCAATGGCAGCCTGCAGTTGCTTCTGGAATGGACACGAGGCAGGCTTGTGTGCAGAATGCCTTGGCTTCATTCAGGAGAGAGGGGAAGATTTAAGAGGAGACAGAAACCTCCCATGGCCAATTTCAAACAGATGTCCACAATCCACACCCAGCAGAAGGAAACACATCTTTGTTTCTTAGTCTTACCTAGGAAGCCTTCTGGCCACAAGCTTTTCAGAACTCAAAGAGTCCAACAAAAGAAGCCTTAGTCCANGAACTGAGGCTAAACGCAAGACTCAACCATCAGGTGCTATTTGGAAAGATACATCGATAGGATTTCTTTGGGAAAATGCAGTCCTCTGTCTTTGACTTCCTGCATGCAAATATTCTTCCCCTTCTCTGCCCTGTCCTCCAAACAAATTTACTCACAGTGTTTAGAGTCTTGTTCAGAAAATATTTGTATCCTTTCCTTTGAGATGGAATATACGCTCCTACTTGACTGATCTGTGGTTCAGCCACGTGACTTCCTTAGAATACGAGTGAGCGTGATAAGAGCAGGGGCCACGGACGTGGCCGTGTGTTTGGCTTGACTGCTCTCGCTTCTGTGACACACTCGAAGCAGGTCACACCCCAAACTGCCCGCTGTGGTCTGAGCTCTGAATTCCAGAGTTCAACCCAGGCCAACCCAGCTGACACCAGTTAAACCCCAGCCAACTCACAGACGCATGATAGAGAAAAATAATACACATCTATCCTTTTGAGGTTGACTCTTACGCCCCCAATACTGACTAATATATATGAACACACTACCACCACCACCTGTGAGAGCTTTAACCTAGAAATCCTACTCTCTGACCACACACCTCTTTCATCTACACGTTTGGTGCCTTTATTACCACCAGGCCTGCTTTTCCATCTCATCGACACCTCTGGTCTCTATTTCCTTTACCAGGTTCATTTTGGGTTCGTGTCCTGCCCACACTGGACCCCTGGACGGTCGTGTCTCTGCCAACTCTTAGATCAACCACATGACTGCTTTTATTCTACTCTGCTACCATGCTGCCGGTGAGCATCACCCACCTGTCCAGGCTGAATCACCTACACATTAATTCCAGCTTCCACTGGGTCCTCAGCCATGCTTGGGCATTCTTTAACTTTTTGGTAGCTGGTGCATTTCCTCATTCATCAGGTGGCTCTCCCCAAATTTTGGTAGTCTCAAGCCTCAGCTTCCCTTCTACTCTGCTATCATTAGAGACTTCATATGCTGTTTTGCAGAGAAAACAAAGCTACAGGAAGAGTTTACCAATAGGAGGTAGATGAGACAAGGGGTATGAAATCACATAGACCCCGAAATCCCACAGACTTAGGGGTCTTAGGTATTTTCCTTACCCTTTGCCCTAGACTCCTGTGTTTTTGCTACATGTTTGATCAGGCAAGAAATACCAATAACACTCCATCCTCTATCTCTGTGGACTGGAAATATCGTTCGTAAGAGTAAAATTAATGAGAGTCTAAAACCATCCTGGTTGCTTCTAATTTAAATGGGGAACATGTAAAACAGGCTTAACAAAATAATAACAGTTTATACATTGCTCCAGATCCTGCTGCTCAGAGTGATATTCACCACTGGGTTGCTGCATGGGGGAATCTTAAACTGAAAGACAGCTTAGATTTCCACTCCATTTTCAAGGGATTATTGACACAGAGGGGAGCAATAATAAAGATTAAGCAGTTCTTGGAGATCAAGCAGAACCCAGAAAGAATCCCTTTCCTGGGACAAGTGGCATGCTGACAGGTTGATGTGGGTTCCAAGAGTTGAACTCAGGATTTAAGAAGTTTTCCAATAGGAATTCATATTTAAAATGCACTACAGACAACATTTTTGAAGCCTTATTCACTGCCTGCTGACCAATGGCAGCCTGCAGTTGCTTCTGGAATGGACACGAGGCATGCTTGTGTGCAGAATGCCTTGGCTTCATTCAGGAGAGAGGGAAAGATTTAAGAGGAGACAGAAACCTCCCATGGCCAATTCCAAACAGATGTCCACAATCCACACCCAGCAGAAGGAAACACATCTTTGTTTCTTAGTCTTACCTAGGAAGCCTTCTGGCCACAAGCTTTCCAGAACTCAAAGAGTCCAACAAAAGAAGCCTTAGTCCAGGGCAAGGTGAGGCTTTAAAGGAGCCTGCACTAGAGATGGAGCTGGGTCAGGGACTACTCACGCATGCAGTCTCCTCCGTACCAGCCCGCACGGCACTCTGCACAGTAGACCCCCTTCACGTAGAAGTCGTCCAGGGTGCCCCCCCAGGAGCCGTTTCGGCACGTCTTGCAGTTTTCAAAGATGGTGCAACCTGAAACATTTCCAAGCAGAGGGTGTTCGATTAAGCACACACAGGTTCTGATGGGTTGCATGAGAAACTGTGGACTTTGCCAGGATCTTGTCTCACCTAAGAGCATCTGGACTCAGAAAGGTGCCCTTAGGAAAAAAATGCTCATCCCTAGGAAGATGCTAGAGTCACCAGCATTCAGACTGAGGAGTTTAGGGGATGACCTGAACCATCTTCCAGGTTAGCGGCCGATGGCTTGTTTTAAAACAATTTAGCTTCTGGTGATAATTATGAACTTAAATTTTCAATAAAATACAATGCTATTTAAACTTATTTTTAATCATTATGTTTTACAAAGCAAATAATACTGATGAAAATACCCCCAAATTTAAGACTGACAGCAAATGCTTATTATTACATTAAAACCAAATCTAAATTACATTACTGTCTGTGCTAAAGGAGAAATCGCTTGCTGATTGTAAATTTTTCACATTTTTTACAAGGATGCCTATCTCATGTATCATCAGTAACCTGAAAAGTATTATGAGATATTGAAAATATTTAGTAATAACCTTCCAGATTGATTGCACATTTTGGTTCTAATTCATAATTTTTTAAAAAGTCAACATTGAGATAATTCAGATGCCATAAAATTTACTCTTTTAAAGTGTACAATTCAGTGGGTTTTAGTATATTCACAGAATTGGGTAACCATCACCACTATGTAAATTTAGGATATTTCATCACCTCCCCCCAAAAGGACACCATACTTATTAGCAGTCACCCCCTTGCCCTGACCCTGATCCCTGGCAACCAGTAATCTACCAGTCATTTCACATAAATGGACACGTGAAGCACAGGGCCTTTCTCGTCTGGCTTTTTTCATTAGTGGCAGATGCTTTAATGCAAAACGAAACAGCCTGCAGTAAAAGGCAGAATACATCAATATAGGGTATTTTTTTCTCTTTATAAAAGTATCATATATTGACTGTGGAATATTAAGAAGATTCAAACAAACAAAAAGAATTCAATTGAAAACACCTAAAATTCCATTCAGTTCAGTTCAGTCACTCAGTCGTGTCCGACTCTTTGCGACCCGATGAATCGCAGCACGCCAGGCCTCCCTGTCCATCACCAGCTCCCGGAGTTCACTCAGACTCACATCCATCAGGTCAGTGATGCCATCCAGCCATCTCCTCCTCTGTCATCCCCTTCTCCTCCTGCTCCCAATCCTTCCCAGCATCAGAGTCTTTTCCAATGAGTCACTCTTTGCATGAGGTGGCCAAAGTACTGAANAATGAGAGTCTAAAACCATCCTGGTTGCTTCTAATTTAAATGGGGAACATGTAAAATAGGCTTAACAAAATAATAACAGTTTATACATTGCTCCAGATCCTGCCGCTCAGAGTGATATTCACCACTGGGTTGCTGCATGGGGGAATCTTAAACTGAAAGACAGCTTAGATTTCCACTCCATTTTCAAAGGATTATTGACACAGAGGGGAGCAATAATAAAGATTAAGCAGTTCTTGGAGATCAAGCAGAACCCAGAAAGAATCCCTTTCCTGGGACAAGTGGCATGCTGACAGGTTGATGTGGGTTCCAAGAGTTGAACTCAGGATTTAAGAAGTTTTCCAATAGGAATTCATATTTAAAATGCACTACAGACAACATTTTTGAAGCCTGATTCACTGCCTGCTGACCAATGGCAGCCTGCAGTTGCTTCTGGAATGGACACGAGGCAGGCTTGTGTGCAGAATGCCTTGGCTTCATTCAGGAGAGAGGGGAAGATTTAAGAGGAGACAGAAACCTCCCATGGCCAATTTCAAACAGATGTCCACAATCCACACCCAGCAGAAGGAAACACATCTTTGTTTCTTAGTCTTACCTAGGAAGCCTTCTGGCCACAAGCTTTTCAGAACTCAAAGAGTCCAACAAAAGAAGCCTTAGTCCACGGCAAGGTAAGGCTTTAAAGGAGCCTGCACTAGAGATGGAGCTGGGTCAGGGACTACTCACGCATGCAGTCTCCTCCGTACCAGCCCGCACGGCACTCTGCACAGTAGACCCCCTTCACGTAGAAGTCGTCCAGGGTGCCCCCCCAGGAGCCGTTTCGGCACGTCTTGCAGTTTTCAAAGATGGTGCAACCTGAAACATTTCCAAGCAGAGGGTGTTCGATTAAGCACACACAGGTTCTGATGGGTTGCATGAGAAACTGTGGACTTTGCCAGGATCTTGTCTCACTTAAGAGCATCTGGACTCAGAAAGGTGCCCTTAGGAAAAAAATGCTCATCCCTAGGAAGATGCTAGAGTCACCAGCATTCAGACTGAGGAGTTTAGGGGATAACCTGAACCATCTTCCAGGTTAGCGGCCGATGGCTTGTTTTAAAACAATTTAGCTTCTGGTCATAATTACGAACTTAAATTTTCAATAAAATACAATGCTATTTAAACTTATTTTTAATCATTATGTTTTACAAAGCAAATACTACTGATGAAAATACCCCCAAATTTAAGACTGACAGCAAATGCTTATTATTACATTAAAACCAAATCTAAATTACATTACTGTCTGTGCTAAAGGAGAAATCGCTTGCTGATTGTAAATTTTTCACATTTTTTACAAGGATGCCTATCTCATGTATCATCAGTAACCTGAAAAGTATTATGAGATATTGAAAATATTTAGTAATAACCTTCCAGATTGATTGCACATTTTGGTTCTAATTCATAATTTTTTAAAAAGTCAACATTGAGATAATTCAGATGCCATAAAATTTACTCTTTTAAAGTGTACAATTCAGTGGGTTTTAGTATATTCACAGAATTGGGTAACCATCACCACTATGTAAATTTAGGATATTTCATCACCTCCCCCCAAAAGGGCCCCATACTTATTAGCAGTCACCCCCTTGCCCTGACCCTGATCCCTGGCAACCAGTAATCTACCAGTCATTTCACATAAATGGACACGTGAAGCACAGGGCCTTTCTCGTCTGGCTTTTTTCATTAGTGGCAGATGCTTTAATGCAAAACGAAACAGCCTGCAGTAAAAGGCAGAATACATCAATATAGGGTATTTTTTTCTCTTTATAAAAGTATCATATATTGACTGTGGAATATTAAGAAGATTCAAACAAACAAAAAGAATTCAATTGAAAACACCTAAAATTCCATTCAGTTCAGTTCAGTCGCTCAGTCGTGTCCGACTCTTTGCGACCCGATGAATCGCAGCATGCCAGGCCTCCCTGTCCATCACCAGCTCCCGGAGTTCACTCAGACTCACATCCATCAGGTCAGTGATGCCATCCAGCCATCTCCTCCTCTGTCATCCCCTTCTCCTCCTGCTCCCAATCCTTCCCAGCATCAGAGTCTTTTCCAATGAGTCACTCTTTGCATGAGGTGGCCAAAGTACTGAACTTTCATCTTTAGCATGATTCCTTCCAAAGAAATCCCAGGGTTGATCTCCTTCAGAATGGATTGGTTGGATCTCCTTGCAGTCCAAGGAACTCTCAAGAGTCTTCTCTAACACCCAGAGAAAATCATCTGTAATACTCTCCCTCTGTATATACACAAACTTTTTATAAAATTAGGCTTATATTATACATTGCACATTCTGTTTTACTTTTTGATTTAATAAAAATAGTAAACATCTTTCCATTCCATTAAATATCCTTCTATGTCATATACTCCTATAGCCAGAGTGTGCTGCTGGAAACAGCCTTAGTGCCTATTAATGGGCTCACCTTGGAAGGCATCAGGCTCCCCCGGATCAGAAGACCACACTGGAGTGGAGTGAGCAGACCTCGATCAAGGGTTGTTTTTAAAACATGACCTCCTGAGAGGTGGGGACATTGAGGGAAGGTAGAGATCACCCAACCCCGCTTATTAAAACAGAGCGCTAAGTTATGGCTCCCCCATTCATTGTCCAGCTGTGGGTCCTTGAGCAAACTGCTTAAGTTCTCTGTGCCTCAGTGTTCTCATCTGTAAACCTGGGGTTAAAAAATGTGCTTACCTCATGAACATGATTTAAAAATTAATCTCACACCTATAAAGGGCCTGGCACATATCAAGTACCCCCCAAATATGAACTATTAATATTATTCTGTATTCCCATACTTCCACTTACTGGGCGTATCCCCACCATATCATTTGGCATGCTCAATTTTAACTGCCTATTATCTGTTTTCCTATATAAACTGAAGTCAGGGACTGCATCTTATTCAACACTATAGCCCTCCACACTTAATAGAGTATCTTGCATGCAGTAAGTGTTCCAGAATATTATACGAGATTTGAGTGAACGAATAAATGGAGAGGTGGACAGTTGGAGAGATGAATGAACTGCTAATCCAGGCTTCTGAACTGTTTGAGATAACCAGCATTTCCTTGAGCTGAGAGCATACTTTCTTCTTCGGCTAAAATTAGGTTTTCCTTGGCCCATACCGCACATATTCAGCATGTACATGTGTGATGTCTGTAAGAGAGAGACTTGCAGCTCTCTCTGCATACCATTCTGACTTTGCTCCCTTCCTCCAGTGCTTGCTTCTTCCAACCAGAAAAGAATTGCTAATATGAATCATCAGAGTTCATATGGCCCACAACTGGGTCCCAGGGGGGACCTCTGTGTCTTTTAAAGGCCATCTTCACCCATGTGCCACATTCCCATCTGATTCCCTCCCCGCTGTGCCACTGAAGAGGTCAATGGACCCCATCTGCCTTCGATGACCCTGCCAACTCTCTCTCTAGGCCATTAGGGGCAAGCCATTAAAAGCCAGTTTGGTGGTTAAGATGAACAAGGCTATGTTAAAAAGACACTAAGCAGCTCACAGAATTGCCCAAATGGTAAGAGAACCAAGGTCAGAGCTAACAGCCTAGNGCGTCTTTTAAAGGCCATCTTCACCCATGTGCCACATTCCCATCTGATTCCCTCCCCACTGTGCCACTGAAGAGGTCAATGGACCCCATCTGCCTTCGATGACCCTGCCAACTCTCTCTCTCTAGGCCATTAGGGGCAAGCCATTAAAAGCCAGTTTGGTGGTTAAGATGAACGAGGCTATGTTAAAAAGACACTAAGCAGCTCACAGAATTGCCCAAATGGTAAGAGAACCAAGGTCAGAGCTAACAGCCTAGAAACGCACTAAAAGACACAGCCAACTTGCTCCAGTGCGGGCCCCGGTGCTGCAGGACGTCAGCACTACCATCCCCACCGCCGGGCCTCCCAGGGGCACAGTAGTAAAGAATCTGCCTGCCAGTGCAGGAGATACTAGAGATGCGGGTTCGATCCCTGGGTCAGGGATCCCTTGGAAGAAGGAATGGCAACACACTCCAGTATCCTTGCCTGGAAAATCTCCATGGACGGAGGATCTGGCATGCTACAGTCCATGGGGTTGCAAAAAGTTGGACATGACGGAGCACACGCACTCAGATGCCNGCACTACCATCCCCACCGCCGGGCCTCCCAGGGGCACAGTAGTAAAGAATCTGCCTGCCAGTGCAAGAGATACTAGAGATGCGGGTTCGATCCCTGGGTCAGGAAGATCCCTTGGAAGAAGGAATGGCAACCCACTCCAGTATCCTTGCCTGGAAAATCCTCATGGACGGAGGATCTGGCATGCTACAGTCCATGGGGTTGCAAAAAGTTGGACATGACGGAGCACACGCACTCAGATGCCCCACCAGGGCCCTGGACATTGGTCCTCGTGCAATTACTGTCATCACAGGAGAAAGAATGGCTGTCCATCATGATGACAGAAATGATAGAAATTCTAAAACCAGGCAGAGATCCTGTTTCTCACCTTTGAGACTGACAAAATTCCAAAATGACGCATTCTGTTTCAAGACTTCAGGCAAAGAATACTCTCATGGATGGCTGCTGTGAACGCCAAATGCATGAAGAAGAATTTGGCAAAGGCTGGCAAAATGACATATGTACCTCCCTTTGACTCAGCGATCCTTCTTCCAGGAATCTATCCCAGAGATATGCTGCAAAAATACTAGCTGATATATGCCTGAGGCTATTCACTACAGTGGTATTTATAACAGCAAAAGCTAGAAACAATCCAAATACTCATAAACTATGGTAATCCACAGTTTATGATGCACAATGCAGTTTTGTGCAACTGTAAAAAGAAGTGGGAAAAAATGGCTTTATACTGTCAGTGAGCAACCTCCAGCATACACTGTTAAGAGAGAAAAAAGCAAGGTAGTCAGCAGTGTTTATGGCATGCTGTCTTTTGTGCACGAAGGGGAAAGACACATAAATGCATACACAGATTTGCTTCTATTGTCAAATATAAGTAGGTTTCAAGTAAGTGGCATAACGCCATAGATAAAAGAACTACAATTGACTTTAAAACATAGTATTTTCACTCTATAACCTAAAGAGATACATTCTAAGGTGAATAAAAACCATAAGCATCAGTGCTCTTATTACTAACACCCATAATGCGCTAGTGTGGCTTTGTACAAATTTAAGATAAAGCAAGTGATCGGTTTAGTATTATTAGGACACAGGATTTTCACCATGAAAGAAAAGACATACAAATACAAAATCCAAGAAGTTAATTAACAATCTTGGAATGTTACATTTGAACTTGAGTAGCAGTAAAAACATCTTTAAAATGCACATTTCCTAGTTCTAGACACTTAAGAAAACAAACAAACAAAACCCTGTAGCAATGACAGTCCAACAGCAAGGAACACGTCAGGCGACCGGATCACGGTCTCAGACCAGAGTTCCTTGGAGAAATGGCTGATTCCAGATCTGGGGCAAAAAACAGATAAGAAGAAATCAAGAAGTCTTCAAAATCAGTGTGGTCGTGCCAGAAGAACACAGACAGACACAAAGGGGAACCCAGTATTATAAGATGGGATGTGTGCATTAAAATGAATAATGACTGACATGGATTAAACCACATAATAAATGAAAATGCCTGAGTTCATAATGACACTCACACAGAGAGAGAGAAACCTCTTTGATCACTGGTAGGGGCTGCTGTAACATCAATTCACTATTTTTGAAAGTAAAAAAATTTAAAAAGGCGTTCTCTAGCTCTTCCTTCAGAGAAGGCAATGGCAACCCACTCCATACTCTTGCCTGGAAAATCCCATGGACAGAGGAGCCTGGTGGGCTGCAGTCCATGGGGTCGCTAGGAGTTGGACATGACTGAGCAACTTCACTTTCACTTTTCACTTTCATGCATTGGAGAGGGAAATGGCAACCCACTCCAGTGTTCTTGCCTGGAGAATCCCAGGAACGGGGGAGCCTGGTGGGCTGCCATCTCTGGGGTCGCACAGAGTCGGACACGACTGAAGAGACTTAGCAGCAGTAGTAGCAGCAGCTCTTCCTTTCAGGGCACCCATACGGTTAATGTGGAACAGCTCTTCACTACTCAGTTGGGAAGATCCTCCTAGCATCACTCAAGGTGGGTGCCTCCTGTATTGATGTAATAAGTTGTTGGGTGCAGGTGTGTCAGATGTTGATGGCCTTCTATAAGATACTATATGAAGCGCACAACACCGCCTAAAGTGTCTGTCTGCCATGCGGGAGACCTGGGTTCGATCCCTGNGATGTAATAAGTTGTTGGGTGAAGGTGTGTCAGATGTTGATGGCCTTCTATAAGATACTATATGAAGCGCACAACACCGCCTAAAGTGTCTGTCTGCCATGCGGGAGACCTGGGTTTGATCCCTGGGTTGGGAAGATCCCTTGGAGAAGGAAATGGCAATCCACTCCAGTCCTCTTGCCAGAGGAGCCTGGTAGGCCACAGTCCATGGGGTCGCAAAGAGTCGGACACGACTGAGAGACTTCACGTTCACGTTTACTTACCCCATGACCTCATGCCATCTCATAAACACAAAGCCCACCACCTCCCCCCCCACACTGCCACTACAACAGTAATTGTCAGCCTTTTGGAAATACTGAAAGTTGTTCAGACTTCTGGACCTCTGCCAAGGACCCCTAGTCAGGAGACCCTGACTTAGCTCTCAGATTTTCCTTAGAAAATCTAGAGGCACTGCTCAACTATTTCTCTGCAAACCCTACTCACCATCAGGGAATTAGAACAGTGGGTTTCTTTTCTGGGTCAAATGTGCAAGAGTCATGCTGAGGTCACTTCTATTTTAGAGCTCAGCCTGACTCTCTTCCAAGCAGGAAAATGGTTTAGACGTAACACCTGTTTACTTGAGCCCTGTTTTCTCTCCCCTTCTATGATTTTCCTCAAAAGAAAGTTCCTGGTAGTAATAAGCATCATTCTCTGTGTTTGTAAAAGAAGGGGAGAGGCAGAAATGAGAGAAGTGCCCAAAGCCTATTTTTTACATCCTTTTAGTCTTCAGTGTAAGGAAAGTGTATTTGAAATTCTCTACATCCTCTGATCAGGCCTAGAAGGGAAAAGGACTCACAGACAGCAGATATGAAAGCACCAAGAAACCATTCAGTGAGTTGCTATTCACACTAGAAACATATTAAGAGTGAAACTCAATGTCCACGTGGCTCTCAGCAGACAGACACTTCAGCGAAGGAAAATCACTGTCTCCTCTGTGGTGGGAGCCAGGGAAGCTGGGGTTTGGAGGAAGGCAAGTATAGCTGGATGTAAAGGCCAAGGAATGGGCACCGTGACCTGGGAAGGCCCCATCTCATCCTAGGATGCTCTCACATCACTGGGTGGTGTGGTGGTGCACGCATGTTCAGTCATGTCTGATTCTTTGTGACCCCATTAACTGTAGCCCACCAAGCTCCTCTGTCCATGGTATTTTCCTACAAGAATGCATATTACTGGGACCAGTTCCCAAAGGCCCAAGCATCTCCCTTGAGTTCTGCTCTTCCCTTCCCTTCCAGCCAACTCCAAAATGTCATCAACTGCACTCTCTAATCGCTCTCAGATCCCTCCACCTCTCCCTATCCACAGAGTTTCTCTTCATCAAGGTCTCCATTATTCTTCCCCTACCTCTAATCGTGCCCTTCCTCCAATCCTTTCTCCATATTGCGGCTGAAGAGAAAATCGGCTTTCACCTCTTTACTAAAAGATCTCCAAGTGTTACATAAAATATCTTCAGGATATAGCTTAAACATCATGGTACAGCCTGCAGAGCCCTTCAGCATCTCATGCCTGTTCTCTCCTTAATCTTTCGTCTATCTCTTTTCAGTTTTCTCATCACACACACACACACACATGCACACACACCCCTCCAGCCAGACGAAGCTATTGCAGTTCCCTAAACTCCATGCTTTCTCTTGCCACGGAGCCTTAGCACGTGCTATCCTCTACAGCCTGACCTCTCTACCAGATTCCCTTCACACTCCCCAGTTTGCTGCTTCCATCTTCAGCATGCATGTCACTTCCTCTAATAAGTCACCCACCGCCGTCCCCACCCAGGCTCCCATGGCACCCGTGTTCTCTATCACAGCACCTCCCATGATACATCACAGCTACCAATTTACGCTTCCATCTCCCCCACCAGGCTGCAAGTTCTAG
>SJYW01057380.1:49129-64139 GCA_006410735.1 Raphicerus campestris | reverse complement strand
CTCTTCTTCTCACCATCTTCTTCTTCTTCTTCTTCTTCTTTTCTTCTTCTTCTTTTTCTGCTTCTTCTTCTTCTTCTTCTCACCTTCCTATTCTTATTCTCACCATCTTCTTCTTCTTCTCACTAGCTTTTTCTTATTCTTCCTCTTCTTCTTCTTCTTCTTCTTCCTCTTCTCACCTGGTCTTATTTTTTTCACCTTCTTCTTCTTCGAAACTTTTTTTTCTTCTTCTTCTTCTATTTCTTCTTCTTCTTCTTCTCCTTCTTCTTCTCACTTGCTTCTTATTATTCTTCTCACCTTCTTCTTCTTCATCTTCACACCTTCTTCTTCCTGTTCTTCTTCTTCTCACCTTCTTCTTTTTCTTCTCCTCCTTCTTCTTCTTCTTCTCTTCTTCTTCTCACCTTCCCATTTTTTTTTCACCGTCTTCTTCTTTTTCTTCTACTTCTTCTTCTTCTTCTCACCTTGTTTATCTTATTCTTCTCACNGGAAAGGGAGGAATAAAGCTGTTTCCAGAAACAGCAAACAAGGGGTTGATGAACAGCTCAAACTCACGTGCTGTCTCTATGGGATACAGCACCAGTGTAAACAGCCCAGACCGCTTCCGGGTTGTACAAATCAGGATCATGGTGCCTGAGCTATACCCAAACTAGCAGACAGGAGGATAAATAAGAAAAGATTGGAGACAAGCCAACATGTGTGTTGAGGTGGGGGGAGGTTAACTGGTAATGAATGGACTTGGATCTTGAACTCAGTGTTCCCAAGAGCTAGAAGGATGCTCGAATATTCTCCTCATTTTTGAAGTGGGGACAGTGTAACTGTCAGCAAGGTTACAACCTAAGTGGGGAAGTCAAGTCATAGCTCTTACTGCTCCCTGGGACTGTACCATCGCCACATGCATCTTAATCAGAGTCACACCTCATTCCGCCCAATAGATTCCAGGGCAATCACATTACTGTCAGCATCCTGTAGAACAGAAATAAGCTTTCTTGGTGAACCACACAGGTCGACGCTGGTGAGGACTTTTATCACAACAGGTCCGGGATCATCCCGATGGTTCTTTTAATGTCTCAGCAAGTGTGACGTGCGCAGGACGACAGACTTTCTGTCTATCTCTCAGCAGAAGTCCAAAGAGATGCTCCAATTTTGTAGATTTTCAAATTCCCTTCTTACCTTGTCCTCCATAATGGTGAGAGAGATATTCTTCAATGTTTTATTCATTATGGACAGAGACCTGAGTTTTCCAAACTGTATTCCATGGAGTGCTAAATCCACTGATGGTATAAGGTATGACATGAAAAGAGGTTTTGCAACTGAACAACTTTTTAAATGCTAGTAACAGCTTGCTTTATTGTAGGGCTTAGCCGAGCCTATAATATTCTTTGTACCAAGTTAATTCCCACATTCCCCAAACTTATTTCACCATGATATCCTAGGTTTTATTACTTCTGCTGAATATCCTTTGATATCAGTATCTCATGAAACCTACTTTGGAAAACACGAGGCTAGACCACGAGCTCTCTCAACAGATTACAAGTGTCTTTAGGAAAAGGACTGGTCTCATTCATCCTGCTATCTCCAGACAGTTTGTTGAATAAATATACGAATGCAGACATATCAGGCATATGTGATTTCCAGGGTCGGGTTATTTGTGACATAGACTGCTGTTAGAAACGGCTCCTGCTGTGGCCTTTTTTGGAGTGCATTTTACAGGGGATCCACTGGGGCCACTTCTGTTGTTTAGTCACTTAATCGTGTCTTACTCTTTGCGACCCCAAGACCTGTAGCCTGCCAGGCTCCTCTGTCCATGGGATTTCCCAGGCAAGAATAGTGAAGTGGGTTGCCATTTCCTCCTCCAGGAGCTCTTCCTGACCCAGGGATCAAACTTGAGTCTCCTGCATTGGCAGGTGGATTCTATACCACTGAGCTACAAGGGAAGGCTCAATTGGGTCCATTACTGCTAAATATATTTTGCTTTTTGTGTGTTACAGTTTGTATCTCATTTCCATGAAGACTTGAATATTCACTTGTTCTGTTCTACCAGTGAATTGGCCAGGGGAGCCAGGTTTGCACAGAAAGGAGGCTGAACATCACTTAGAAGCAGGCCACCCAGTGGGAGGCAGAAAGCCAAACAAGAAGTAAGGCAATAAAGATTCTTTATACCAGCCAAGCCCTTCCTTCTGCTTGCATCCCAGGTGAGTGAAGTGGTATATTAGAAAACATGGGAGTAGTTGCTACCAGCTAGAAGCTAAGCTCAGGCAACTCATTCTGGGCATCCTAGGATGGGCATCTCTACCATCACCACTGACTTCCAAAGTGGGGTCGCACAATATAGGGGATTAACTGATCATCTTCAAAGGGATCCTGTGAAGTAAACTGGCATAGAACTGGGTTTGAAAAACTGACACTTCAGTTCACTGAAGTCTTCAAATGATTTGATTTGAGGCAAACCAAGCCAGCATCCCTCCTCCACCCAGTGGTTTTCCATTAAGCTAGCTGGAAATTTACTTTAACCAATCATAAATTCAGCTTATGAGCACAGTTGCTGCACCTCCCCATGAGCTAAAGTTGCCTGAATGTGTCCCTCACTCTGTTCTGGCAGCAGCAGCCCTGCTTTTCCAATCACCAAATCAACTGACCAGACTTCTACTTACCGACACTCGCTGCCAAACCACAAACTCAGCCCCCTGAAACAGCCAGAGTCTCGGAGGGGGCACTGATAAAGATGCCTACACTGCAGGGATGAAGGCGTGTCCCCAGCTCCAGAGGCAGAAGGGTGACAGAAACATGTGTCTTCATTTGGGCTCTCTTAGCCACTCGACAAAAGACCCGAAAGACAGCAGATCCTCATTCAAGGCTGAAATGAACTGGTTAAAATCCATCTCAGTATTAATGGAGGGAAGCTGCATCTCCATCCCCTGCAATATCCATCAGCTGTGTTATGCCAAAAAAAGAAGAAAGAAAAATGCCTCCCCTTATTCATGCCAGGCCTGCTACTTCTATTCCATCACCTAAGAATTTACACATTGACGATCTTGACAGAATAAATCCATAAAAGACTGGTGCTCCAGTCTCAGGGCCAGGCATGAAGCATGTCTCATCCTTAACTCTGTCGCTCCACAAACAGAAACGTGATTTTGATTATAAAATTTGACCATGAGACAAAGAAATTCTCACTTCCCATGTCTAATCATAATGAGATGCATGTGCCTGTGGACAGCTACCCAGAAGTGAGTGGGATTTGCGATCTGCTTAACATTCCTGTTTCCTCTAGAAAATGGCTCCTCTTGGGTTCCATGTGGTCCCATGCGGAGTGCTGAGGTCTCTCCCTCATCACTTACATCCATTTGGCCTCCATAGTGGTGAGCATGTGACCTTGCTGACTCAGGGGCCAGGGAATATCAGCTCTTGGAATATCCACAGGATAACCAGAACTCTTTACTAACACCATGATCCTTACGATTTGGCCAAAATTCAGACAGAAGATCTACCGTAGTTGGACCCACTACTGACTATAGCGGTGTTACTGCTTTGGTGCGTGCATTATGGGGTCAGACTGGGTCAAACACTGACGTCCAGCTCTGCAAGTACTGCACCTCTCTCTCAGTATGTAAACTAGGGATACTAACGACCTACCTTGTAGGTATGTTGTGGGGATTAAATGAATACATGTAAAACATATAGGAGAATGCCTGGTCTTTACCACAAATACCAGTAAATTATTTGGGCTCTGGTCCCTTAGGTATGAGGCTTCCCCCACTGGTGTTTCCACCATCACAGGTGAAATATCTGATATGCAGTCTTACTCCACTCTCAGCCCACACAGGCTCTGAGCCTGTATCACAAATAACAGTCGAGAACAGTGAAAGGAACAGCGTTGGGCGGTGAGTAGTAGAAAGTCCCATTGGTTAAGAGAAATATCTCCAGCCAACTCTAATTCTCTACCTTCCCTGAGTGGTTTTGTTCATGGACATGAAGTTTGACTTTTCTGCATTTTACTTCTTTCTCTCTATTATAAACCTACTGCTTTGGCCCAGATCTTGGGATGACTGACAAACAGAACTCCTTAAACACAGACCAGGCTTGAAATTTGATAACTTTCTGCCACTGATCTGGTAGCTTTCAAAGCTCCAGCTGGCCTCAGGGTCCTCTGCCCTGGAATTCAGGAGTTAGAAAATGTAAACACTGCTTTTCCCTCCCCTTTAAAATAAAATGAGAGGGATCTGGGCTCTTGTGACTCTCAAATATCCACAAAGTGGGGGTGACAGGTCCTCCCACATGAGGGGAGGAGCAGGGTATCACTTTCCCTCATTTATTACTGAAATGTGCACCCTTCCCCCCAAATCAATTGCAGCTTCTAGAACTATGCTCAGAAAAGGCAGGTAGAGAGGTTTTCTCTTGCATCGGTATCAGCCACCCCTAGAAGGGCAGATGGAAATAATTTTCTGACTTAAGGCCAATCATTAGGTCCTCCAGACACCATGAGACTCCATAATCTCAGCTGTTGCTGTCTAGCCAGGGTAACCCAGATGCAGATAAATTTAAGTCAAACCCACAGTCCCTGCCAGTAGCATTCCAAAGCCCTCGCTAAGGCTTCTAGATATTTCTAAGGGACTTACATGCTCCAGATCATCTCTGCCTCTGGGTCCAAAGGTGCTTTGTCCCCAGCTTACTGACCCAAATATAACACCCAACCTCACCCTCAACTTCAACCAACAGCTCACCCTCAAGGGCATTCATAAAACATTTTACNAGACAGAAGATCTACCGTAGTTGGACCCACTACTGACTATAGCGGTGTTACTGCTTTGGTGCGTGCATTATGGGGTCAGACTGGGTCAAACACTGACGTCCAGCTCTGCAAGTACTGCACCTCTCTCTCAGTATGTAAACTAGGGATACTAACGACCTACCTTGTAGGTATGTTGTGGGGATTAAATGAATACATGTAAAACATATAGGAGAATGCCTGGTCTTTACCACAAATACCAGTAAATTATTTGGGCTCTGGTCCCTTAGGTATGAGGCTTCCCCCACTGGTGTTTCCACCATCACAGGTGAAATATCTGATATGCAGTCTTACTCCACTCTCAGCCCACACAGGCTCTGAGCCTGTATCACAAATAACAGTCGAGAACAGTGAAAGGAACAGCGTTGGGTGGTGAGTAGTAGAAAGTCCCATTGGTTAAGAGAAATATCTCCAGCCAACTCTAATTCTCTACCTTCCCTGAGTGGTTTTGTTCATAGACATGAAGTTTGACTTTTCCTGCATTTTACTTCTTTCTCTCTATTATAAACCTACTGCTTTGGCCCAGATCTTGGGATGACTGACAAACAGAACTCCTTAAATACAGACCAGGCTTGAAATTTGATAACTTTCTGCCACTGATCTGGTAGCTTTCAAAGCTCCAGCTGGCCTCAGGGTCCTCTGCCCTGGAATTCAGGAGTTAGAAAATGTAAACACTGCTTTTCCCTCCCCTTTAAAATAAAATGAGAGGGATCTGGGCTCTTGTGACTCTCAAATATCCACAAAGTGGGGGTGACAGGTCCTCCCACATGAGGGGAGGAGCAGGGTATCACTTTCCCTCATTTATTACTGAAATGTGCACCCTTCCCCCCAAATCAATTGCAGCTTCTAGAACTATGCTCAGAAAAGGCAGGTAGAGAGGTTTTCTCTTGCATCGGTATCAGCCACCCCTAGAAGGGCAGATGGAAATAATTTTCTGACTTAAGGCCAATCATTAGGTCCTCCAGACACCATGAGACTCCATAATCTCAGCTGTTGCTGTCTAGCCAGGGTAACCCAGATGCAGATAAATTTAAGTCAAACCCACAGTCCCTGCCAGTAGCATTCCAAAGCCCTCGCTAAGGCTTCTAGATATTTCTAAGGGACTTACATGCTCCAGATCATCTCTGCCTCTGGGTCCAAAGGTGCTTTGTCCCCAGCTTACTGACCCAAATATAACACCCAACCTCACCCTCAACTTCAACCAACAGCTCACCCTCAAGGGCATTCATAAAACATTTTACTGGTGGTCATAGAGGTGAGATTGTGTTCCACAACACACACAAGTGAAAATATATTTATGTTCCTGTCTGCTGCAAAACGCTCAATTGGACTTCTCCCCCATTCAGCACCCAGCTTTCCACTTTCTCTCTTTCACATCCCATTTCTCCCCCATCCTTCCCAGGAACAGAGGTCAACAAGGCAAATATAAGCAGGGACTAGCAGGTAAGACACCTGTGAACTGAGAAGTAGGGTGTCAGATCAGACAGAGGACCCAGCCCACCTCAAAGCATTCAGCTTCAAAAGCTTTCAAGCTCTATACCCTGCTAAATACTTCTGCAGACCTTTACCCAGAGGCTGCCGGTCCTTCCACGCTATAGTCTCCCTCTTTGCCAGAGTCACCCTGCAACATAACAACAGCGCCACCCACATGGGGGAGAGCAAGGACCGTCTCCTGCCACGTGTGTCCTAAAACCACGCCACGATTACTGTAGGAGGCTGTTAGCTGTGTGAGTCTGTCAGCCGGGTACCAGGTGAGCTTGGGCTCAGGAAGCTGACAGTCTGGGCTCACCCCAGGCTCCACTAATCTTCTTGTGTTTCCTTTTTATCATTATTGTTGTACTGTGCTAAGTCACTTCAGTTGTGTCCAACTCTTTGCAACCCCATGGACTGTAGTCTGCCAGGCTCCTCTGTCCATGGGATTCACCAGGCGAGAATACTGGACTGGGTTGCCATTTCCTTCTCCAGGGGATCTTCTAGGCCCAGGGACTGACCCTGCATCTGTTTATATCTCCTGCATTGGCAGGCGGGTTCTTTACCACTAGTGCCACCTGGGAATCATTTCTACAGCAAAATGTAAATAACACAGATTTACCATTTTAATCACCTTTAAGTGTACAGTCCAATGGCCTGTGTAACCATCACTGCTATACACCTCCAGAATGTTATCGTCAGATCACTGACACTCTACGCCCATTAAAAACTAACTCTCCAGTCCCTCCTCCTCCAGGCCCTGGGAACCACTGTTCTACTTTGTGCCTTTATGAATTTGACTCCTCTAGGCACCTCACATAAACGGAATCATACAGTATTTATCTTTTTGTGTCTGGCTTCTTTCACTTAAGCATCATGTTTTCAAGGCTCATCCATGTTGTCATTTTAATCAGAACTTCACTCCTTTTTAAGGCTAAGTAGTATTCCATTGTGCGTATAGACCCACATTCTGTTCACCCACACATGAGTTGTTTCTCCCTTTTGGCTTCTGGCAACAGTGCTGTAGTGGACGTGGGTGTGTGAATATTTGCTGGAGTTTCCGCTTTCATTTATTTTGTGTCTATTCCCAGAGGTGGAACTGCTATGTCAAATGTTTCACTCTTCCACGAACCGTGCCTGTGTATCTTTGAATAGGATACAGACCCTCTCTAAACCCCATCTGGGGAATAACAGCACCAATCCTGCTTCAGTTTAAACACTGAGCTCATCATAAATGCTCAGATGTTTACTCTCCTCGTCCTCTGCCTTTGAGGTACTCTGACCAAATGATCTCTCCAGTCACTCCTAGCTCCTGAAACCCATGATCCCACCAACAAATTATTTCCCTGTTGGAAAAGCTAGTTCTCAGAGTATATATCAAGGGAAAACCCTCTTCATAGTCCCCACAAAAATCTAGCCCTGCCAAGAAGGCCCAATTTTCATAGCTCTCTCCTTGGAATTTGCTAACACATCCCATTATAAACCAACATCTAATTTTTCTTGCCACTCCTTCCCCCTTGCTTTCTTTCCACATTCCCTTTCCCCATTGGTTGCTCCTGCCCACTGCATATCTGGGCTTCAAATTATCCTCCCCGGTTGCCTGGATGCTCGCACCCCACCAGCTAATGTCTGTTGGAAGCAACACTTGTGAAGTTATTCATGTGAAAGCTTCATTCCCCAGAGTCACATCTTTTCAATGAGTTGTTCCTTTTAGGCTGGATCCTGCTGGCAGAGCTACTGCTATTTGGTGAAGTCAGTGGAATTGGGTTTCTCCCCTCACATGCTGTTTGTGTTGGGTTATCACTTGGCCTGATGTTTGGATTCTCATCCTCAGACACGTGTCCCGAGTTGATGAGCAACAACCGTCTGCCGTGCCATCCCAGTGGATGTTTACATTTCATCAAATGCTCTTTTTAGAAAAGTAATTAGAGGAAATATGCTGCTAAGCTTTCCTTGACAGGGGCCAGATTCAGAATTCCAGCAGGGAGTGGACTCACTCTCTCACAACTTGAAATATTTTCCTTCTCCACTCCATCCCTCTGTGCTCCGTTTAAACGTGAATGTTTGACAGACAATGAAATAGCCTTGCTCTCCGGCTCAGTCAGCAGCTTGGCTGCCCAGAGACCATGCACGCTCCCTGAAGCTCTTCTTTTCTGTTTGGGTTTTTTGTTGTTGGTGGTTTTGCTTTGGTCTCTAAGTCGTGTCCAACTCTTTATGACCCCATGGATGATAGCCCGCCAGGCTCCTCTGTCCATGGAATTCTCCAGGCAAGAATACTGGACTGGGTTGCCCTTTCCTTCTCCAGAGGATCTCCCCCACCCAAGGACTGAACCCCTCTCTCCTGCATTGGCAGGCGATTCTTTACCAGAGTCAGCTTTCTTTCCTGAGTAAAAGGTATAAGAGATTCTCAGGTCAGGGATAAACGGGTTTTTCAGATACTGAGCAAGTAAAAGGGGGCAGCTGAGCTTTCGTTTTCAGCTTTTATGGGTTTCAGCCGTCTCACCTGCCACGTTAGAAAAAGATGCAGGGACAAGAAAACTAAACCTGGGAGCCCTGGCACCATAGGAGGAAGCAGGCTCCTCTGGAGTTGGGCTTGGGCCACCATGCCCTGGAAGGTTGGCTCCAAAAGGCAGAGGTGGGACAGGGACAAGTCTTAAGGAAAAGTCACCAACTAAACCAAGTGGCTGGGTTAAAGGATTACCAGACTCCACCCTCGGGGNAACCGTCTGCCGTGCCATCCCAGTGGATGTTTACATTTCATCAAATGCTCTTTTTAGAAAAGTAATTAGAGGAAATATGCTGCTAAGCTTTCCTTGACAGGGGCCAGATTCAGAATTCCAGCAGGGAGTGGACTCACTCTCTCACAACTTGAAATATTTTCCTTCTCCACTCCATCCCTCTGTGCTCCGTTTAAACGTGAATGTTTGACAGACAATGAAATAGCCTTGCTCTCCGGCTCAGTCAGCAGCTTGGCTGCCCAGAGACCATGCACGCTCCCTGAAGCTCTTCTTTTCTGTTTGGGTTTTTTGTTGTTGGTGGTTTTGCTTTGGTCTCTAAGTCGTGTCCAACTCTTTATGACCCCATGGATGATAGCCCGCCAGGCTCCTCTGTCCATGGAATTCTCCAGGCAAGAATACTGGACTGGGTTGCCCTTTCCTTCTCCAGAGGATCTCCCCCACCCAAGGACTGAACCCCTCTCTCCTGCATTGGCAGGCGATTCTTTACCAGAGTCAGCTTTCTTTCCTGAGTAAAAGGTATAAGAGATTCTCAGGTCAGGGATAAACGGGTTTTTCAGATACTGGGCAAGTAAAAGGGGGCAGCTGAGCTTTCGTTTTCAGCTTTTATGGGTTTCAGCCGTCTCACCTGCCACGTTAGAAAAAGATGCAGGGACAAGAAAACTAAACCTGGGAGCCCTGGCACCATAGGAGGAAGCAGGCTCCTCTAGAGTTGGGCTTGGGCCACCATGCCCTGGAAGGTTGGCTCCAAAAGGCAGAGGTGGGACAGGGACAAGTCTTAAGGAAAAGTCACCAACTAAACCAAGTGGCTGGGTTAAAGGATTACCAGACTCCACCCTCGGGGCTCCTTCTCCCTATATTATTGGGCTGTTCCAGATACCAGTTAGGCAAAATTCAAATGAAAACACTCTTCAGCTTGAGAGGAAATCACCGAGGAAGATTTCACCTGGGGCGGGCAGGTAGATGGAAAGTATTGACTAAAATGGGGGGGAGGGCGCTTTTCATGTATCTCGGTTTTTGTTCATTCACCATGAAGCGACGTGTGCCGAGGTCCAGCTTCCCTTCTACAGTAGCTGATGGCTTTCTACACCCTCACCACCCAACTTACTGTTTCACTGTTGGGCGCTTGCCAGCTCCATGCAGCAGCGAAGCACCCACTTCTTAAGTAAAGCAGAGGTGACAGGTCCCCAGCACAGGGGGCAGGTAACCCCCACAGAGCGGGGTGGCAAAGGCTCACACACTCCCTGCTCCTCCACAAAGCTGCCCTGTTTTATCACCTGTGCGTCTCACCTCCTGAGCCCTCACCTTGCCTCCTGACACCTGGCCTCTCTAGCCATAGAGGGACAGATGCTCCTACGAAGTCCTCCTTCCCTGCTTGCCCAGCAGCAGTCACAGGACAAGCCTGCTCTCCCCTTGCTTCTGCTGGGTCAGGAGGCTCCCAAGAGCTCTGTCTGGGTCTTGTTTCAACCTCACTTGCCCCAGGAGCCTATCTGACGTGGGGTTTGTGGCTCAGAAAATGACATGTGGAAACGCAGAAGCCACAGTTCTTTCTAAATAAACTCTGCGCATCCCCAAAATCAACTTGCACTCTTCACCCCGGCTTTTTCTTNCAACCGTCTGCCGTGCCATCCCAGTGGATGTTTACATTTCATCAAATGCTCTTTTTAGAAAAGTAATTAGAGGAAATATGCTGCTAAGCTTTCCTTGACAGGGGCCAGATTCAGAATTCCAGCAGGGAGTGGACTCACTCTCTCACAACTTGAAATATTTTCCTTCTCCACTCCATCCCTCTGTGCTCCGTTTAAACGTGAATGTTTGACAGACAATGAAATAGCCTTGCTCTCCGGCTCAGTCAGCAGCTTGGCTGCCCAGAGACCATGCACGCTCCCTGAAGCTCTTCTTTTCTGTTTGGGTTTTTTGTTGTTGGTGGTTTTGCTTTGGTCTCTAAGTCGTGTCCAACTCTTTATGACCCCATGGATGATAGCCCGCCAGGCTCCTCTGTCCATGGAATTCTCCAGGCAAGAATACTGGACTGGGTTGCCCTTTCCTTCTCCAGAGGATCTCCCCCACCCAAGGACTGAACCCCTCTCTCCTGCATTGGCAGGCGATTCTTTACCAGAGTCAGCTTTCTTTCCTGAGTAAAAGGTATAAGAGATTCTCAGGTCAGGGATAAACGGGTTTTTCAGATACTGGGCAAGTAAAAGGGGGCAGCTGAGCTTTCGTTTTCAGCTTTTATGGGTTTCAGCCGTCTCACCTGCCACGTTAGAAAAAGATGCAGGGACAAGAAAACTAAACCTGGGAGCCCTGGCACCATAGGAGGAAGCAGGCTCCTCTAGAGTTGGGCTTGGGCCACCATGCCCTGGAAGGTTGGCTCCAAAAGGCAGAGGTGGGACAGGGACAAGTCTTAAGGAAAAGTCACCAACTAAACCAAGTGGCTGGGTTAAAGGATTACCAGACTCCACCCTCGGGGCTCCTTCTCCCTATATTATTGGGCTGTTCCAGATACCAGTTAGGCAAAATTCAAATGAAAACACTCTTCAGCTTGAGAGGAAATCACCGAGGAAGATTTCACCTGGGGCGGGCAGGTAGATGGAAAGTATTGACTAAAATGGGGGGGAGGGCGCTTTTCATGTATCTCGGTTTTTGTTCATTCACCATGAAGCGACGTGTGCCGAGGTCCAGCTTCCCTTCTACAGTAGCTGATGGCTTTCTACACCCTCACCACCCAACTTACTGTTTCACTGTTGGGCGCTTGCCAGCTCCATGCAGCAGCGAAGCACCCACTTCTTAAGTAAAGCAGAGGTGACAGGTCCCCAGCACAGGGGGCAGGTAACCCCCACAGAGCGGGGTGGCAAAGGCTCACACACTCCCTGCTCCTCCACAAAGCTGCCCTGTTTTATCACCTGTGCGTCTCACCTCCTGAGCCCTCACCTTGCCTCCTGACACCTGGCCTCTCTAGCCATAGAGGGACAGATGCTCCTACGAAGTCCTCCTTCCCTGCTTGCCCAGCAGCAGTCACAGGACAAGCCTGCTCTCCCCTTGCTTCTGCTGGGTCAGGAGGCTCCCAAGAGCTCTGTCTGGGTCTTGTTTCAACCTCACTTGCCCCAGGAGCCTATCTGACGTGGGGTTTGTGGCTCAGAAAATGACATGTGGAAACGCAGAAGCCACAGTTCTTTCTAAATAAACTCTGCGCATCCCCAAAATCAACTTGCACTCTTCACCCCGGCTTTTTCTTCTTTCTCATCCTTATCGGAAAGGAAGTGTATATATGCTGAGTGAGCACCTCTCCCTTGCTGGGAATCTGTTCTGAACGGTGGTGCTGTGAGATTTCCTCAACAAGACGCTTCAGGACAAACACCCTCGCTGCAAGCCCTGCTCTTATTCACCTCTTTCCTCCCAGCTCACCTGGGAGGGGGCTTTTTCGGGTAGAGATTTGGCTTTTGCATGTCGGAGGGGGCACCTGAGCCTGGGTGGAACCCCAGCGATAATTTTGTGTTTTAAAAAGCTAAAAAAAAAAGGGGGGGGGCCACATAAAACGGAAGCTGGTACATTTCCTGAGGCAGTTCAGTCCCACAAGTTGGGATGGCAGAAAAAACGGTGTCACGTTCTTAGAAAGAAAGAGGGACACTTCAGCACCACCAGCCAAGCCCCCAAGATTCCCACTAGAAGAAAGCTCACCACCACCACTCACAGACACACAAGCACCTTCTCTTGGGACACACCGCTCCTGCCCCCTAACTAACCCCAGGAGACAAAAGTCCCCTCCTGGGAGGTCCTGAATGCGACCCACAGTACCTCTTGGCAAGGACGAGATGAGAAGGAGCTGCAGGAAAGTAAGCCCCAGCTGCGGCCACCAGCCCAGCTCCATCGTTCCCGCGGCGGTGCCCGGAGTGACTGCTGGGGAAGGATCGAGGGGGGCCGGCGGGCAGGCGGCTCCTAAGCGGACCTCCCCAAGCCCCAGCTGAGCGGGAGCTCGGGTTTCAGCTCGCCAGGCTCTCCCATCCTCATCCGAGGGGAACCACCTTCAGCCGGCGCGACGTCAGCCCAAACCTCTCCTCTCCGCGGCCGCCTTAACCCTTGCGGAGCCCGGGGAGGTGTGGCCACGCGGGGAGGCCCCGGGCTGTGGCTGAAAGGGAAGCTGCGGGGTACGGAGGCCTGCCCAGGTCTGGCTGGGCTCCCCCAGGCGGTGAGGGCAGAGGAGAAGCCAGCAGGGTCTTGAATGGGGGGGCGGAGGCAGCCGGGGCTGCGCCCCCTGCCCGCCCCCCAGACCTCAGGTGAGGTCTGAAGCCCCACCCCTACCCCCACCTCCAGCCCGGATGGGAGGTCCAGTGCCTGCCTTGACTGCACACACTGAGTTCGCCAGATTCAACGCCTGGCCTTGGGGGAGGGGTGACCTGGAGATGGGGAGAGAAAAGCAGTCAACCTGCCTCCCCACTCCACCTGTATCCCCAGTCTCCTTCTTGCCCAGCGTTTGCTCCCGGCGCTCACAGTCTGGAAACCTTATCCTTTGCCTCTATAGGCTGCTGGGGGTATTCTGCATGGTCCCACAGCGCCCATTATGGTGAGTTCAGCCAGGCAGGTTACTGGGCTCAGGGACAGAAGAACACACAGGCATTTTCCCAGTAGTGAGGGCGTTCAGTCTAGGTATGGAGATAGCAAATGAGATGCAGAAGTGAGGATGAAGGATGTGTTACAAGATAACAGCGGACATTCTTGATCAATTTCTCTGTGCCAGGCATCTGAGTACCATACATATATCAACTCATTTACTCCTCATAATACACCTGTCATCTCAGTCTTACAGAGAGAGATCCTGGGGCATGAGAATTCAATAGCTCATCCAAGTAAATGGCAGAGCCAGGGTTTGAACCCAAGCAGCTTGGGTCCAGAAACTACAATCTCAGCCAGCAGGCACACTGCTTCTTAAAATTCTGTGTATGCAGTGTTTTATTTAGCCATTACAGTCACCGCATACAGTAGATGGCACTGTCCCCGTAGTATGGATGCCAAAACCAAGACTCAGAGATGAAATGACTTGTTCAAGGTTACTTGGCTGGAACTGGCAGAGTAGGACTGACACCCAGGTCTAACTCAGGGAAGCGCTGGGGTTTCAGGATGTGCTTGATCTCAGTTTGTGAGGTCAGATGAAGAACCGAGGTTGGGAGGAGTGATCATTCGGGCCTAGAGCACTGGAAGGCTTCCCAGAACTGAGGAAGCTTGAGCTGGGACCTGAGAGGCAGGGTCTCAATCTATGGAGGGAGTGAGGAGGTCTTTCTAAGAAAAAGGGCTGAGTTCATCTAGTGCTACTGGGAAATAAATGACTATTTACATGTTTAATTAAAGGATATTTTTATCCTTTAATTATCCTTTCTTCAAAGGATCCATGGCAATGTAAACCATTAAAATGAATTTTAGACACACACACACACACACGTATATATATGGAATCTAGAAAGATGGTACTGATGAATGAAGACCTGAAGCTGGGAGGGATTGGGGGGGCAGGATGAGAAGGGGACGACAGAGGATGAGATGGCTGGATGGCATCACTGACATGAGTTTGAGTAAACTCCGGGAGTTGGTGGTGGACAGGGAGGCCTGGCGTGCAAAACTGAACTAAACTGAATGGAGACATACAAAACGGACTTACGAACACAGTGAAGGAGAGGGTGGGTCAAATAGAGAGAGTAGCTTTGAAACATATACAATTCCATATGTAAAACAGAGAGCTGGTGGGAATTTGCTATATGATGCAGGGAGCTCAAACCCAATGCTCTGTGACAACCTAGAGGGTTGGGACCAGGTGGGGGGTGGGAGGGCGGTTCAAGAGGGAGGGGACATATGTATCCCTATGGCTGATTCAGGCTGATGTATAGCAGAAACTAACACAATGTTGTGAAGCAATTATCCTCCAACTAAAAATAAATAAATTTTTTAAAAAATGAATTTTAGGGACTTCTCTGGTGGTCCAGTGGCTAAGACTCCAAGCTTTCAAGGCAGGAGGCCTGGGCTGGATCCCTGG